>VDFB02382546.1:0-149518 GCA_007258455.2 Sequoia sempervirens
TTTTCTGTAGCACTTTTCCCCTTGTCAGTGGTCGGTAACTCAACCTGGCACGTAGTGTCTTTTTTCCCCTTTTCTCTATCGTAGGTCGAATGTCCATCTTGGTGGGTTTGTTCTTTAGTTTGCACAAACCATCCACAAACTTGGACTGGGCCAACCTAACCTTCTTGTTCTTCTTTTTTAATGAGGGTTTAGATTTAGGCTCATCACAGGGTTTATTTTCAAGTGGGGAGGTTTTTCTCTTAGGACCCACCGAAGCAGTAGGGGATGGTTTATTAGAAGCAGGGTTAGGTGGTTCCAATTCTTCCACACAAACTACTAAGATGGGTTTTGGGGGGGATAGGGATAAATGGAAGTGATAGAGCCTCAAGATGAGGCCTTGGTGCAAAGGCAGGGGAGGCAGTAGGTCAAGGTTAAGAGCGACAACTTCGTGGGATTCCTTGATCAAATTTTCAAGAGAGGTCAACAGGAAGAAATAAAAGTTGTGGCTCATTTTGTGCCTTAGGTGGTTTAGCAACAACATGTGATTAAAATAAAAAACCTTAAATCTACCTTCTAAAGTAACGTATTTCAGGATAGCAAGACACACCTTGCCCCAGGGTTTGGGCAGTGCTTCTCTATCAAAGTTGGCCTACTTCTTAATCGACTTCTCATTGTCCCTAAAGAAGGCATTGAGGCTCTTGAGTTCCTGTGTTTTGGTGTGCTTCTTGTACTTCTTTCCATCACAAGAAAGGCCTATCGCCTTGGCAATCACTTCCTCATTGACCTCAAATGAGATGCCACCCATGGTGATTCTCCTTTCCCTCCATGAACTAGGATTTCTAATAGCGGTGCCAATCCCCCTTTCATATAGATATGCTACACAATGGGGTCTCTATGAAATTCGTCACAGTTTTGGGCTCAATCCTAGCCCTATCACCACCCATCTTAATCCACAACACACAAAAACTAGCCTAGGAAAATAAAGTTAGCCAAAAAATGGACTGGTTGTCGGTGAATTTAATCGCCCCTATAACATCAATACCAAGCCACTCAGGGAAAAAAGGCATAATTAAAGCTTTTAGAAGTTTACACGCTCCATTAGTCATTCCTAATGAAGCTAACAAAACCAACACCATGGTGCCATAAACTTTCCTTAAGTACAATAAGCCAAGGCAATAAGCCATGATGAAAATATTGGATAATTAATATTTGATGTGCCATCTCATTGAAGTTACACATTTTCCCATATATTTTGGTCGTACACTTCATTAAATCTTATGGTCATCATTAGCTTGATCAGAAAATAATTATCCAACATGTTGGAGATAATCCTCACAATACACATATTCTCGAATATTTGATGGGATGTGTGGTACATTTGATTAGACAACCCATAAAGGTGAAGGGCCCCACCATTCTCAACATTCCTCTTTAAACTCACCACATCATCCAACTTAGTCCCCACCATCACAAGTCCAAACGTGTAATGCCACCTATACCCCCAAAAACTAGCATTGTTGGCCATCATTAAACTGATATATTTCTTTGTTCTGCAAGGATTAAACCTTGTATATTTGTTGGTACACACTTGATTATTTTCCAACATTTGCATAGACTCCAAGAGGAACCCAAGTTGGCCAGGCCATCTGCCACTTGGTTTCCCTTACAAAAGGTGTGAGACAACAATTTCTTTTCCAATTTTGAAATCAATAAGTTTACGTCCAACAAGATATTCCTGATGTTCCAACCATGAAAATGACCATGATTAACAAAGTCAATAATAGTCAAAGTTCCCTCCAATGTGTAGATTTTTTATGCCCAGAGTGACAACTAACTCGACACCCTTGAGTAGTGCTCGTGATTCAACCGTCATAGAAGACTGTATGCCTATTCCTACAACAAACCCAGCAACAAAGTTTCCCTTGCAATCCCTGATAATGCCACCAATACTAGCCATACTAGGGTTCCCTTTATCCGCTCTGTCAAAATTCAATTTGAACCACCCAATTCCTAGTGGTTTCCAAACTATGTTCCTTATAGCTAGAGAATTGGAGTTATCAAAGGAATTGGTCTCTAGTTTTATGTTCCATGATTTTTCCATTTTGATCTCCCATTCAGTAGGGATGTTCTCTAAGGGTTTCCAAGTGTGTAGAGATACATTCTTTTAGTAATAATTCTAGACCCTATGTCAAAAACTTCCTTGGTGCTTCTCTTAATGTCTCTAAAGATCTAATTGTTTTGTTCTTTCCAAAGACACCAACAAAAGATTGGGGGGACTTGTCTCTAGATTTCCCTAGGGAGAAGGTGTTGGAAGGGTCTATTCCATCCTTCAATAAAGGATTTTAAGTCCCTATTCATGGTCCAATGTGTATCCAACTTTCTAAAATCCAGTTCCCAAACATTAGCAGCAAACGGGCACTGCAACAATAGGCTATCCACCAACTCTTCATTACTTTTGCATAACATGCATCTATTTGGAATCTAGAACCCCCTCTTCCTTAAGTTATCTTGGGTTAGAATTCTATTGTGACAAGCCATCCACCAAAAGAAAATTATTTTAGGTCTCAAGTGTTTGTTCCAAACCAGTTTCCATATTCTACTCTTAATACTCTTGTCTAACAACAAACTATAAGTTGTCTTGACAGAGAGATTACCCTTTCTTTCCATGTCTAGAAGAAATCATCCAAAAATTTTGAAACGGGGATTCAGGTTAAAGAGAGCAAGTCCTATAAGGAATTGGCCAACCTTTTCAAATATCAAGAAAAGGGGCAACATAAACCTAAGTCTTTCCATTTCTTGACACCCTGTTGACCATGAAGGTAATCACAAACATTCCTACCAAAGAAAAGAAGCGCAGGTTCCATCAGTTTCTTGAAATTAGACATGGTCGAGGGAAAATCAAGCAGCCAAGGATCTTCTAGAAATGAATGTTGCTGCCACAACCAAGTTTCCATCTTAACCCTGAGTGAAGTAGTTTCTTCATCTTGTAGAAATTATTCCAAGACAAGGACCCACGAGAGTGATCATTCAAAATGCACCTAATTAGAGGGCAGTTGCTTAGGTATTTGGCATTTATTATCCTACACGAGTCTTTTTTATTCCTTAACTGATCCCACCCCACCTTGGCAAGCAAGACTTTTTTGGTAGATTGTACTTTCCTAATACCTAGAATTCCTCCAACTTTAGGAAGGCACACCCTATCCCAACTAACTAGAGACATCTTCTTTTTTCCCTCAGTTCTAGACCAAAGGAAAACCCTTTGGATCTTTTCAAACTTTTTAGCAATGTAACTAGGAATTTTGAACATGGAAAGGAAGTACACAAGGATCCCTTGAAGGGCAGCAGTAAGAAGTTGCAGCTTACCAACATGACTAAAGATGGAACCATTCCACCCAGCCAACTTCCATTGAATCCTTTCCAGGATAGAGTTCTAGAAGTTGGGAGTGAATTCCTTAATAGTGAGAAGGAGACCCAAGTACATTGAAGGAAGGGAGGCACTCACATAGCCTAAAACAGTAGTCACACGATCCTGTAGGCTAAGAGTGTAGTTAAAGAAATAGATCATACTCTTATTATAATTAATGCATTGACCTGAGCAAGCCGTGTAATTATTGAGGCAAATTTTCATTTCTTGGCTTCCACAATCAAGGCTTTCTTGAATAGCATAGTGTCATCCACAAACTATTGAATGATAGTTGGGTCTAGAGTGGTGGCCAACTTAACACCTTTGATGGAGCCCTCTGGCAGCATACTAGAAACATTCCTCCTCAACACATCAACAACCATAATGAACAAATAAGTGGATATGGGTTCATCATATCTAATCCATCTCCCAGCCACAAAGAAACCATGAGGCACTCCATTAACTAGAATAAAATACTTCACTGTGATTATGCATTCCAAAATAATTTTAATCACTCTTTGATTGAAGTCAAATTTATCAAATACTTTGGGAAGAAAGTCCCAAAGGACTTCGTCATAAGCTTTTGAAATATCAAGCTTAAACACCATACTTGCATTGTTTCACCGATCCATAGAATGCAGAATTTCATGAGTGGTAATCATCGCCTCTAAGATATGGTGACCCGAAACAAAGCCTTTTTGGTTTGGGCTTATCATTTTATCCAAATGGGGTTTCAAGCGGTTCACCAGGATCTTGGAGAAGATCTTATAAACAGTGTTACATAGGTTGATGGGCTAGAAATTGGCCATGGTATGCGGTTCCTCTACTTTTGGAATAAGGGAAATAAAAGAGTGGTTTAGTTGTTTGAGTAGTTTTCCAGAATTGAAAAAGTCCCTTGCTTCCAGAGTTAGGTCCTCCCCCACAAAATCCTAGAATATTTGGAAGAAAGCCAAGGGGAAACCATTAGGTCTTGGGGCCTTATACACTCCCACACTGAACACAATAGTTCAAACTTCCTCAAGAGTAACAACCCCCAGAATATTGTCATTATGCTCTCGGGTTATAGGGTTAGCGAGGGTTTCTAGCAGCAGGTCGTCCAATGCCAAATTAGGAGCCTTAATAGGAGACGACATAGCACATTGGAAGTGACCAACAGAGAAGAGGCCAATCTGAATAGGGGTAGAAACAACATCCCCTAACTCATTCTTCAATTTTTTTATCTGATTTATTTGTTTGATGATTAAGGGCTAAAATATGAAAAAAGACGTATTTCAGTCTCCCTTAGTCAGCCATTAAATTATGAATTTTTGCTTCCATAATACCTCTTCTTGTTTTAAATTTTTTTTCCCATTCTATGCACTCATCCCTCTCCTGCTGACAAGTTTGCATACTGATATCCCCTTCCTCCATCCTTTTTTGTGTCACTCTAATTTTTTCAGCTCAAACTTTTTTTTTATGAAAAACATCCCCAAACACCCGCTTGTTCCACCCCTTAACCAAATTTTTGATATGTTTGAGTCTATGGAAAATCCTAAACATGAGGGAGCCATATATAGGGACATTCCACCAAGCAACAACCTTATTCCTAAAATATGGATGGGAGTTCCACATGATCTCAAAATGGAAAGGGAAAGGACCCACAACATAGTGTTCATTTACGACCGATAATAGAGGGTTCTAGTCCGAAATGGTTTGGGGAAAAGCCAGCAGATTGGCATTAAGTAAGGCAGTCCAGTTGGGAGAGAAAAGGAATCTATCCATACAAACCTGAATCAAACTATCCCCCAGACACCTATTTTTCCAAGTGAAAGATTGACCTTGCAAATCAATATCCACTAGGCCAGTACAATTGAAGAAGTTATCCAAATTAGACACATTGTTAGAGTAATCAATCAGAACTCCGCACTTCTTTGAAGGGTATAGGGGAGAGTTGAAATCTCTAGCCACCAGCCAACGAGCTCCCCTATTGGTTCGTATCCAATTAGATATTTCCTGCCAGAGGGCTTTCCTTACATTCCTTAAGTTAGGGCATAAATGTTAATAAAAAACCAAGAACCCCCAACATTAGAGAACTTGAAACCCACACTATTATTGCATTGGAATAAATTAGAACCAGTTATCTTATTGGGGTTTCACACCACTAACAACCCACCCGAGGCCCCATCCGCATCACTACAGGAAAAAATGGCATTCTGCCAAATATATCTAGCTATGGGTTCAAAATTAGTTGTTTTCATATTGGTTTCTTGTAATAGCAAAACATCAATCTTTTGTTCCAACACATAATTCTTCATAGCCAACTGCTTGTGGGGGCTATTTAACCCTCTCACATTCCATGAAATAACTTTCATTTAGAATCTTTCTTTGAGGACACTTCCAATATCCTCTATTTACCAATCACAATTTCTTTTGTTGTCTCTTTATTCCTAGTCTACCTTTGGTTGGGTCTACCAAGTTTGGACTCACCCCCCACATCATCTTTCTTTTGTTTACCCTTCTTCCTAGGAGTTGACCAGAATTCTTCTTTTGTAGTTTGAACCTGAAGCATGACAACCATCTCAGTTTGTCCAAGACTAGGAGATTCTTTTTTCATTCCTTGAATCTTGCCTTCCTCAACTTCCTTCATCTTAGGGGATAGAATCTTTTACGTTTCAAACCCAAGCTCCAACAACACACTTGAGCCTAGAAACAAGGACTTACACACCATAACACTATTGGGAGAGGACCCATTAAGTTCTGAAGTAGAATCAATCGAGACCATATCCATAGGCAAATCCTCCTAGATCATTGGGACAACAAGCCTAGCCTTAGTGAGGGAATCCATGATCTTTAGGATATTAGACTCAAAGGAGTAGCCATTAGTGAGGTCCTCCATAGAAGGTTCACTAGGGCTAGGGTTGTATTTAATCATGGACTTACAGTTTGAAATAAGGTGGCTAGGTTTAACACATTTCTAGTAATAAATCACCGCATTCCCATAGTAGACTAGTTGAGTCCAAGACCTAAATTTGGAACAAAGCTTCACAAAACTAGGTAAAGTCTTATTTATATCAATGTTGGAATAGAAGCATGCAAATACTAACCTGGACATGGATTTGGTGATAGAGTTCGAGGTGATGAAATGGCCCAATGAGTCACCAAAAATTTGAAATACTGAGTCATCCCAGTATTCTAGAGGAAGTCATAGAAGACACACCCACATAGCAGCCAAATTGCTAAGATCAATAGTAGGGTCAAACCCTGGTTTCCATTGGCACAAAGACAAACCATGCTTTCCATAGACCCAGGGACTCGAAGAGAGCACAACAATCAAATCCTCCTCAACCGTGAACTTCAAAAGGAAGAGTCCACCAACCATGGAATAGACACTCACACTGCCTTTTAAACACCATCTCGCAAATGCCCATCTCCTCACCATATCGACAGTAGGGTGAAAAAAGAAAAATCTATCGACCACTACTTTCTCCATGGATGAAATAATCTTGTCACTAATAGATTCAGGGATAGAGAATTCTATTCTCGAAATAGAGATCTCCACCTCAAGAGAAGGAAGAGAAGACTTGGCAACTGGGCTTGAGTTGGCCAACACATCTTCCAACCCTTAAAATCCAGAATGATAGGAATCGCAGGCACTTCTACAATAGGGTGACTAGGAATCACAAGATCCCTAGCAACGAACAACACATGAGAGACCCCCAAGGATGTTGACGCAACATGTGTTGTTGCAAGAATTTGGTCAGAAGAGGATGGGGGGGGGTCGTGGGGTACCCCCAACATGGTGTTTACCATGTGCACAGACAATTCAAAACTAGAGGAGTGGGATTATGGAATGTTGACTAGTATGAGAGAAGTGTTGTTGAGATGGTTAATCTTGATGAGATTTCAATAGAAAGTTTGAGGAGCCTACACTTTGGTTGGACATGAGTTCAATAGAGACCTATGAGGAGATTTCTCTTGGATGAGTCATGATGGATTGCATATCTTGGAGGAGCGTTCTCATTACCACTCGTAGTCTACTCAGCAACTTATCACTTGAGAGGTATTGCCCATTGTTTCGCTCAAGTACTTTATGCTTTCTTTCATAGACATGGATCTTGAGTTGTTATTAGATGGATTTGGGGATTCATTGTGAGAGATGGATAGCATTTTTATCTCCTTGGGTTTGAATTTTCATTTATGATGATCATAGGGGATGGTAGTGGGCTGATTTCCTGAGATGGGAAATGGAGTAGTTTGACCTTCTTTGAGAAGCTTACATCCATGTAGATAGGTGATGCATATGTTATGTTTGATCTCTTGAGGTTGAATGGGTTTGGATGTTGTTATAGCTTTTATATTGGGATTTTGAAGGAGATCTTACTTGACACAATTGGCATTTAGATGTGTATGTAGAAGGGCATGCTACATGTTTATGATTTGCAGATTTTTCTCTTTAGTTTGGTTCTTCTTCCTATATGTTTGGATTCATATGACTTTAGATGTGAGATTTCTATGTGGAGCTATGATTATCACTAGTTTGTGGTCTTGTTTTGACACTTGGGTTATGACATGGAGGTTCTTGTATCTCTTTCGTTTGTCGGATATGGAGAACATGGGAGAGTTGTGGAAGATTGTTGAGAGAGATGTTTCTTCTAGCAGTTGGCTCCAAGATTTGTAGATCATTATGGATGGTCCTTGGTACTACATGGCTACACTTTCTATGTGTTACAATTGGTTGACTCGATATACCTTTGATATTTTCAAATTTGGCATTACCCATGCAGTCGGAGTTCTTGGGTGTGTTTGGTCTTCTTCGACTAGTTGGCATATGGAGCTTGTATTTGTAGTTGATGGAAGCTACGTAGGTGGCATGAGTTTGGTGATGTGGATACCTTCAAGTTATGGGAGATTGGATGGATTAGCACTTGTTACAGTGTGTGCTATTTTTCACTCACGTGGGCTAGTCAGTTGTATGGGAGTAGTCAGTTTCCTAGTTGTTATTCTAGCTGATGTTTTATCTTGTTTTCTGGAGGATGTCTTCATGGTTGTGTTTAGGTTGGTGGCTTTGAAGTTGATGTTGTTGATACTTTTGTATAGCTTGTGAGCACAGTGGAGTGGTGGTAGTATTATGTAGCATTTTCTATTAGTTAGATCTAATGCCTGTGTTCTTTAGACTGGTGCATATACACCATGGCTTATTCCTTTCCTATGGAGGATGGTTGGAACTGTTGCCTGAGATGGTGGACATCTTGGATGTTGTTGCAAGTTTCTAAGGTGATACAATTACTTTGAGCATTTATTGGGGGCTAGTAAGTTCTTCGTCAAGTGGGAGAATGTTGAGAAAAAATGTCTCAAACTTAATGGTGTAAAAGACAAGTAAATTTGTGTTAAGTTTGCAGGTTTCAAAATTTGGGCTTCAGGTTTATCGCTTAACGAATATCGGCCAAAGGTTCATCGGGTTGATAGGTAAATTTTGATGGGACTTAGTGGCTAGTCTCCTTGACATCTCGATAAGCACTTCATCGATGAGACAGACACATTTTGGTGAGACAAAATTATTAGTCTCTTTGACATGTCGATAAGGTGGGACCAAACGACCGTGAAGGATGACATCAACAGGACATGTGGTGATGAGTGTTTGGTTGATATATCAAGTCACATTGATGACATTAGCTATACAATGGTGTAAGGTATATCAATGAGACCTTCTTATATTGGTGTGAGTTGCTTCAGAGTCTCTTTGAAATTTTGATAGAACTTCATATTGACAAGACCTTCTTATATTGGTGTGAGTTGCTTCAGATTCTCTTTGACATTCTGATAGAACTTCATCTGTGAGACTTCACCATATCATAAGGAGTCACTTGGGAATCCCTCTGATGGAATGATAGGTGTATCGAGGTGACAGTGGGAATTTAGAGAGACAATGACTATTTTGTTGGTATGGAAGTTGGAACAACAGTTTTCTAGTAATGCTTGTGAAGTATGTATGTAATGTCATAGTGCATTTGAACTAGGAGAGTTGATATTGAATCCAAAGGGGTTATTCTACTAGAATTTCTCCAAATGGAACAAGATGTAAATCTCCATGTAAAGGCTTGCAACCTGTAATTGTATTGTAACTGTGCATGTTGTGGCTGAAAAATACAATTGATCTATGCTTTTGGAGTGTGGGGTTTTTACCCAGGAAGGGTTTTCCCCATGTAAATCTTTATGTTCATGTCTTATGTTCTATCTTACATGTTTAATGATTCCATTTATTGAACCTATTTAATGCATGTTGTTAAAACTAGTTGATCTTGCATGATATAAAATTGTATGAACTTTTCTCTAAGGATTAATGGTGGGAAATCAGCTATGTCTGATTCCACTTTATGGCATAGTAGTATGTGTTTTTGAGGTTCTTTGAAGAACTAGATGTTACTGAAGACACTTACTAATCTCAGATGCTCATTCTGGGATGAATCGATTTCCCTTCAAATCCTTCATAACACCTATACCACAGTGACTAGAAAAATATGTTCTCCTTGGCTAACACACAATTGTCCTTAGTGTAACCCAAATAGAAAAGGAATTCCAGTGCATTGTGCAGTACATCATGGGTCCCATCCTTCCTCCGATCTTTACACCATGGACAACTCAGAAGCTAATATTGTTCATCAATGACACTAATATTTAGCTTATGCATAATAATATCGCCCCTTGACTACTACCATCTCAAACATAATACGACCCTTATACATATGTCAATCCCAAGCATAATAGTACCGCTTCTTAATTCAGGGTTTGTATCAACAAAGTTTTCCTTGATCATTTTGATCTATTCTTCCATTTATGACAACATTTCTGGTCCAAGATTAATCTTATTTCCTAGCTATCCCAACTTATAGGAATTCAACCCTTCTTCCCAAATAATGTTTCAAATGGATCAAATTTCAATGATAGAATTTTATTGTAATAAAAATATTCCACAAATCCTCCAAGATTTGATTTATCCCTTTTTCTTGATTGGCTGAATCAAAATAATAAGTTGAGAGTACATTCAATTGAATTCTCAACAAGGTGATCATGGTTTACACAAACCTTAACATTACCTGTGTGTCTCTACCAGAGAGAACCTTCTCAAGAACATTAATCAAATGGTTTACACAAATTTGGTTGTGTAGGACTGGTACCCCACAAATCAAATTTTCCAATCAGAAATTGGTTACCTTTGTGAGTGTATCCACCATAACATTATGCTAGTTTCATCGACATAGAAATATCAAAACTATTATAATGATCTACCACTTCCTCCTTGGATTTTTATGAGAGTATACAAGTTTTGTTGGTGATGAAATCATGTCTTCATCCTTTAGCATTTTGGACAACTTGCTACATACCTTGCAGAATCTTACTCTATTTCCTTCCAAATTATAGTGGTTCCACATTAGACAAATATTTTTTTCATTCTAGTGTGTCTTTAATATGACATTAATTTACCTCATTTCATTCCTTAATCTCCCAAAATTTGGTACATAGGTTCCTTCTCTGATTCATAATAGTCCATCTCGGCAACTAAGCGAAACCTCTTCCATGGACTTATGCCACATTTGATTCTCAAAATATAATGATTAGATATTATTGTGGAGATATAACTCCATCTTAGGGTATCCCTATCTTGGCTTTCTTTCCTCCTTTAATCATTTCTAAAGTCGTAACTTGATTTCAATTCAATTTATCTCTTCTATTGAGTATTTATGTTAGTTGAGTAATAATTCTCATTAAATCATACCTTTTTCCATAACATTAATGATAATAACAAATTGATCTTTCAAAACAAATATGTATAGAATTGTGTTGTAAATATTTCTCTCATTGGTCAAAGGCCTCTAAATTTTCTTGACCACTTCAATTCTCTTTTCCATGTATACCAATAGCCTTTTAACAATAGTAGAAGAGTATCCCATATATGTAAATTCTCATTTTTTGAGGTGTTAAATGAGCTTGCTTGAGGATTTCTTGAGGATCCCCATGTCAAATGTGTCTTCACCTTTGTGAGTTGTTTCTTTTTTTGACCCATTCAAGTATTTGACCTTTATTCTAAGGTATCAACTTTCACTCTTGATTTTTATTATCATTGCAAGGTTTTAATCTTGTTTGAATTAGGATTTTTAGAAGGTTATCTCGCCTCTTGGATACCTCTCTAGTTGATTTTGATTCACAAAATGTTGACTTTCTTCTTTGAGTGAAGTTTCAAATTTATGCTAACAATTAGTTCCTTTTCTAATAAAGCATTTTTATGAATAAATATAGACTATAATCATAGATTCCTACTATCCTTATTCATAATATTTGACTCTTCGCAACTACATGTTGCTAAGAGGGTTCATTCCAACTCTTTCTCACCCTCAGAGTCATTTAAACAACTATGTAGGGTGGAGGTACTCATTGGTAATTCCTCCATAACCTTCCTACTGAACACTATTGCATAACTTCTTCAATCCAAGGGTGTCTCTCAATGAGTTATTGGTTTAGGATTTTTAACTCTAGAGACGATCGTTTCCTAGTTCCCAAATTTAGACAAGTTTTGGGAAGATTGAATTCCTTATTGTTTCCCTTGTTCTTTTCCCCCTTGCCTTCTTGTCATAAGAACCTTTCAACCATTATCTACTGATAATTTGTACATATTACTTACATAATGAGCTCATAGGTTCCAACGTTGAACCTGGTAGCTCTAATACCATGTGTAACAAGCCCAATTAAATTTAACTATGTTTTATCCCACATATGAATATTTTATGTTTACCAACATAAAGCGATAAATATTTTCTTTTCTATTTCAATAATAAGATGCACATTTAAAATAAACCCATTTCAAACTTTACCATTGCATTTACAAAGAAACATTACAAAATCCCAAGTAATGTTTCCATATTACATAATCCCATGTAATGTTAATATTTTTCCATTTATAATTTTTCATTAAAATAGAGACACATGAATACATACATAGCTTCCAAGAGCTTAATGAAATAGAGATACAAACAGAATATAATGATCCATATATCCCCAATGTTGGTGCATACCTCCTAGATGTCCCCATACTATTGCACACATTCTAGGTGTCCCCAAAACTAGTGCTTACATCCTCAAATCTTGGCCGCCAACTGTATGAGGGAGAGTATAACTCAAGTGCTTTTTCACCAACCATGGACTTACTGTGATCCCCCACACATCTACCTAACTGGTAAGATGGCCCTACCCTTCGATGGAGAGATTGGTTCAGTAATCTCATAGTATTGGCCTTCTTGAGCATGGTGTTGTTTCCTACATATCTAAAGCTACCATACATTGAATACAACCTACATGTATGACATTCCTTGCCTAGTATGCAAACTTGGATCACAATGAACCAATAGTGTAAACAATGGCTACTTACACTACTTTGGCCAAATATTTCAACACCTAGTACTCTGAGTGTAGGTTGTACATTCACCCACCCCTTAGCTAAATTTTTTGTTTGACCATTCATACTCTTTTCAATCATAACTTACATTCAATCAAAAAGATGATGACATAACAAACTGATTAACTAGGTTACTCCCTTACCATGGATTATCCTAACCCCAGGAACAACCAAGCTAACCATACATGCACACATACTAAGTGACCAACTAGGTTACTCCCTTTTCCTTGGATTATCCTAACCCTAGGAAAAACCAAGTTAACCACCCATGTTCAAACTAGCATTCCCATATCTCATGATCCATTCCAAAAGTATAATCTCAACATTAAATGACTCCATTTCAAAAGTATAATCTCAACAATAAATGATCAATCAAACCATATAGGTTAATCCCAACCTATGGCTTCAATCAAAAGTGATGCAACAATCAAGTTATCATAACAATCATAAAGCCTCTCTTTCAATATGCCTCAAATATTCACATGCTTACAATATTCACTACATTCATATCTAAACTGGAGGATAGAGAATATATGTATATACCAAACAATAGGGTTTCATCAAAACAAGGCTCTACCAAGAATCATGCAAGCTTATCCAAAATAAGAAATAATCTAGAAGTTCATTTGCAAGAATGACATGCATTTAAATCATCCTTTCCACAAACAATTGCATGCACAGAGAAATATCATTTTAACATAAAAAGAATAGAGATAAAATCAACATGCTTGGAATTATAGCTCCAAATGAAAATATTGCTTTCTAAGCTCAACTTCCACAGTCACACTTGCTGCTCCTATGATCAACCTATCTCTAAATTCTAGCCTCTCACAAAACTCTCAACCAATGCAAATCCACAAAACAAACTATCTTTCTCACTAAATCACTCAACAACTCTCTTGCACATAAAACTACAATAGAATTACAAATGAATAAGAATGAATGAGTGAGTGAACAAAAGGTAGAGAAGATCTTTTTATTTATACTTAAAATTGAGAAATTCAATGCTACAAACAAGCTCACAAAACTACCACCTTTTCTCGTTCTATTGCCACCACTCCAACAACAAACTAATTTCCCTTCTAAAATGCATCGACTCAACCAAATGAAATGATATGTGGTTACTTTAAACTCTTAATTTGCAACACATATACAGTCCATATATTTCTAGCTTCTCCAATGAGGATGAGTCACCATTTCTTAGTGACAACAATGACTTTTTTACTAAGTCAACTCATAAATACATATCTATAGGTTTCCTAATTGCTAAGCAAGTCAACTACCTTCTTAAGATTTAACCAGCTTCAGCTTAACAAAGTCTTTATGCTCATATTTAGCTGTACGTTGGTTCATAGACTTCTATTTGCTTTATTCCACCTATTATGGTGCTGCATATTTTACACATCATTATGTTGTGTGGTCAGTATTAGTAGCAACTTTAAATAAAATGTCTTGCTTCATTTTAGCACAACTTTAAGCACTTAACATGTTTAATAAATGTCATTCACTTTGTATACTATTAATACTTTATGTAATTCCCACTCCGGAATATCAATATATAACAATAATTTAATGAATTAATCATAAAAGATAAATAAAATATAGGAGAAAATAATCCATTTAACCAGTTCATCTTTTCTTGATAATAAATTTATGAGCTAATTTTAGCATGATTCAACGATAATGAACAATGTCCATGTTCTTTTCTTAAAATAAGAGGTACACTACTATATTTATCCATAAATCACAAGCCAAAGAGGAAATATGATACTTCTATTTTTTTAATTGAATAGACCTTTCTTTGCTAGATTAATAATTTGACATCTAATGTTGTAATGTATCTTAATTGAACCTCTATATTCAACCAAAATTGTTATATAATTATCTAAAAGAAATATTATGACTCATAACTAAAACTTAATTATTCTCCCCTTTGGATTTACAATAAAGAAATGACTTACTTATACAGGTTTTGTATATTTCCATATCAATTATAAGTTGACACTTAAAAGCTTTCTCTCAGTATGACGTATATGCAATACTTTACCAAGATGTTTTTTTTGATGTATTGAATTATCTAAGTCAGGTTGAAGAAAGGAAGTGATCCAATGGTTGCAGGCTATAGTTTTTCAACCATTCTCATACACCAGTATAAAAAGAATACAAAACCCATTATACAAGGCTACAATGTGGTACACTATTAACAGAGAATGGTGCAGTGCCTAGAGGGATAAAAACTAGGTTACACAACTTGGCACAATTCCACCAAACTAGGTAAAAGAGAAGATACACGAATCTGAATCACATGGATTACAATCCAAGGACATAAACAGAAGGTTAATATGGAAAATCTTGTATTAAAATCCACCTATAATCAAGTCATCAAACCCAAGCACACACTGTAGATAATGGAGGTATATTTTAGCTATAATGAAATTGGACATAGAACACAATAATTTTAATTAAATGTTACTTACACCATGAAATTGATGCTCCCAGTGCTTTCCATTTTCTCTTGCTAATTTCCTCCCGATGCATGGATGTGAAGGTAATAAAACATGCAATCTCATAATTCATAAGAGCATCTATATTATATCACATTATATCTACCTAGACATGTTCTTTGTTAATAGAGATGAATGGCATTAGATTGCACCACTAACTCGCATTAGAAATTTTTATCAAGAGTTTCCATTATAATCTTATCCAAGTCCAACATCCCTTTTCAGAAGTCTATATGCAATCTTTTATTTGAAATCTTACCAAATCATAATTATAGTTAATTTGACGTTAACAATTCAAGAACCCCCATAGAGATATAACGTCAAGTCGAAAGCTGATGAAGTAAATGACATGAACAGTATTGCTACTTTAATCAAAAAATCAATAATGATTCACTTCAAGCAATATTATAATCAAAAATGAAGTTTTCAGGGGTATGAACCTAACAATCTCAAGACTTATATCGATTGCTAATTTTCTGCCAATTTTGAAACCTCTTAAAATGTTTGTCATAAGTATGGAAGTTATTGAATACGAAGATTCAATAGAAGAAATAGCTACCACTTTACTCACCATAAACAAAATACTTTATTCTATAATAGGACCGAACCCATTGACTATTTTTTTGGTCGCTAGATCTTGTCTACTCTTCATCCCATTAAAAGCCAACTCATAATACTCACACCAGAATGAATAGAGATGCAGTTAAGAGATATTAACATTTTAGCATTCATCAAGAAAACAATAGAAAATCCTTACTAAAATTATACCAATCAACATAATGGTTTCATGCTCAGGTAGGCCAAGTTCAGGATAATATCTTAACTAGTTTATAGTGTCACCTATTTTGGAACAATGCTCCTAAACACGGTATTGTTGCCATAATATATATTAGTAGAAGCTATTAATAATGATGTTGTTGTCATGACCTAAATAGATCAACGAAATGGTAGCAGAGGTTACTAAACATTCTTACCAAATTACGTATAATTTCAAGAAATATATGCATACACAGTTCACATGCGACTGGATCATAACGGTCTTTGAAACAATTGTGAATTTCTTCATTCACTATCAACCAATGGAGTTACTTCGTGGGGCCAAAAGATGATGCATGGATAAGCAATTGTTGCATCCTCAATGCGTATCTTATCTCTAGTAACTTTGCATGTTTCTCACGAGCCATCTACCAATCAAATACAATCTCTTTGTACAGTTAAAAAAATGATGCAAAGTCAAGTGTTAATTGAAAACGTTGTAGGACAAATAGCCATCAACTATGTTGATTAAAAATATAACGTTTCAAAGAGAAATAATCTACGAATAGTTTCAAAGAGAAATAATCTGGGAGTAGCGAAATTTCTTCAATATTAAATCAAGTCCAAGAATAAAATAGACAATGGGAAGGGAGCATAATCAAAAATAGAAGAAAATAAAAAGGAAACATGAAGAACAAAATGCCTACCAACACCGAAAAATAACAATAAAACCCAATATTCTCACAAACATAGCTATTGAACTACATCCATTACCAACACGACAACTGAATATCCTTTTTTTTAAAATGACATAAACATTTAACTAGAGAGTGCCACCTGATTGCTGGGAGTGCCACCAAATACTTCTATGCAATCTGCAACACTCAACTGGGGTAATCAATCGTATGGAAATCAACATTTTAAGAATTTCTTACACTCAACTTTCTTCCACTATTATCAGACCATTCTCTAAATCTGCAATACTAATTAGAGCAACCTAGTTTGTCAGTAACATAACAATAGAAATTAACAATATGTAAATTTGTTTCAAGCTATAAAAATTTCCTGATTCTTTCCTTTTGCTCTCCACCCAACTACCCCCGAGCTCAACCTTAGCTCACTTAGAGCTACAACTCCTTCATAAGCTCACATAGAGCAGGGTGTTTATCTCACACAAAGCAAGTTATGACTCACGCGGGTTATCCTCCAAAACCTCCCTCCAAAAAAAATAGAAACAATGCCAAAACCAACTGTTCCTAAAATTCATCCACAAAAACAAGCTTTATGGACCGAAAGAAAAGCAAGTTAAATTGGTAATAAATCAGTTTCAATACAAGAACGGTATTTTAGGCATTCATTATGGACTCATCAGCATGGAATACGAAACGTATCCAATAAAACCAAGATTAGTTACTAATTGAAATGATACGGTGGAAATCATGCGCTAACTTATATATACCAAGATGGTTCTAGGGCTTTTTCTATTTGATGGGCTGAACTTAATCTGATTGAGTTTCTTTTGAAAACGTTGTGGAGTTGTTGAAAGGTAATGCATGAGTCGTGGAAAGAAAATAAAAACATTAAAACCGTCCAAATAGATTATTCGAAGCATGCTAAGTACAAAAATATGAGAGGTATCAATTGACCCTTATCAACATGACATGAACATTGTCTATAGTAACACAAGCTCAAATACTTCTTTGCTCGCAGTCGAAGCCTTCACAATATGTAACTTTTGTAGATTAAGAGACACAATTCATTCGAAAATGATATTAATAAAACACAACTGGTAAAATTTTGAATAGAAAGAATTGATTCTTTGCAGTCCAAATTGACATTTTCTATAAACCTGGATCATCCTTTTCGAAACTATTCTATCTTTTTATGCCCCTTTGAATTTTCATTCCAATCAATAGCGAATTCTACAACCTACCTCCCTACTCTTCTAATTCTTCATATTTTAAAATTGAACATGACTTAATGGCCACTCCTTGGCCCAAATTAGAATTTAAAGAAAACATATAAATAAGAAAGCACATACATAATTTTTATTTTTATTTTAAACAATATGAACTCATTAAATTATTTCAAAATAATGTATTTAATAATAAATGGGTTTTCAAGTATGTCTTACACTTTATATACATGTGTATTGCCTTTATGTTATGCATTTTGTCTCATATTTTCTTGCCAACATTCAGGCCATAACTGGCAGCTTTGGCCAATTCTATCAAGAGTTAGATAATGATGTTAATATGTATGCTTTGCATACGTTTCCCATATCATGTGCTTTATTTTACAATAGTAAAAAATCCATATTTTATGTAGAAGTTGAAAAACCAACTTCACAGTCCCCGAGAATCACCTACAAGCAATCACCTATCACATGCAACAAATATTCAGAACAAAAATAAGAGATGTTATGTAAACCCTCAGAGCAAAATATGTGCAAGCAAAAACTAGAATAATGATTATTGAAAGTAATTGTTTTACAAATAATAAAAAAGCCTTCAAAAAGGAAATCATGCAAAAAAGCAAGACATGCACAACCCTAATCTTATCTTGAGCAAAAAGACAACTCAACTAGATAAGGATTACAATTATCCTAAGAATTAAAAAATGCCTAAGTAAACTTATGCTAAAGTGTAATTAAATAATTACTTACACCAACACCCCCCCATAAGTGCAACTTATGGAGAAGCAAATTATTATGCAAGAGATGAGTCTCGGCAACAAGGCCTGATCAGGTACCCATTTACAAATGCAATGCAAACTAAATCAAATTGGGTAAAGGAGAAAACCACATGGGAACAAAATTCCTCCCCAAAATAGAATGCAATAAAATAACTAAGTGATGAAAGATGGAGGACTCCATAAGACCCCCCAAGTACACCATCCATCACAAAGATACATGAATGAACCCCCCCAGAAGAGAGGAATGAAGAGACCACAGATCCCCCCTAGAATGAAGTAGCTCCAAAAGAACTAAAGAAACTGCATCTCTTGAAAGAAGTGAGAGGGAAGAGGTTGAATGAATGCAATCTCTGAAGGTGAAGTAGGTGTAGCCCAAGATGTCTCCACAGAAGCAGGTGTGACCTCAACAAATGAAGAAGCCGAAGGAGGTGAAGACTCAAGAGTAGCCTCCAAACATGGATGATCAATAGGATCCTGCTACACTGAAATAGAAGAAGCCACAACGGTAGCCACAACAATAGCAACAAGAGGTGGAGGAGATGGAAGGGAAGGCTCGAGAACAAGATCCAAAGTGAGAACACTAGTTTTCAAAGCCAAATCTCTCCTCTGAATGATGATGCACACTAGAAGTGAGGAACAACTATAGGAACAGAAACACCATTAGTAGCAAAATCGGTAAAGGAATACAACCGAGATGAGTGATCCACTATCCCAGTAGCAATAACTGCCCTACTCTCCAAGTCTTGATGATAACCGAATCAGGTGTGAAATCCACAGATCTCCCAGTGCCTCCATGTGTGATCTGATAGATGGAAAGAAGGTTGTTTGTTAAGTGAGGGACACACAAGACATCCTAAAAGGAGTGGTCCCCAAAACTAATAGACCCCTTCCTTGTAACACTCATGTAAGTGTTGTTTCCCATCAAAATGGGAGACATAGTGCAAGGCTCAAAGGAAGTGAGCATAGACTGTGAAGATGCCATATGATGAGATGCTCTTGAATCTAAAAGCCATCTCCCTCATCCAATACCTGAAGAAGCACAAAGAGCATGTCCCTTCATATCTGATGATGTAAACTAGTTATGCCCCTGTCATGTTGTTCTGAAGAAGAAGAATGAGGAGAAGAAGATGATGCAGACATCCTATAAGGAAAATCAATATGTTGTTTCTAAAGAAGATCTTTCATCTCATCAATGTCCTTCTTGTAACAATTATGTTCTGCATGTCCTTCCCTCTTGCAATATTCAAATGTAGTCTTCTCCTTCCTAGATGATTTCCCCTTAGAAGAGGAGGATGAATCTGAGGACTCCTTCTGCTGCTCATGAGGTTTGGAATCCTTTTGTTTATGTTTCTTTCCTTTTCTTGTAGAAGCCTTCTGATCTCTGGGCTCCTTTGATGCAATAAGTGCCTATGATGAAGAAGGTTTCACCGTGCCCATGATAGCTAACTTAGCTTACTCTCGAGTGAGAGATGAAGCAAATCCATCAAGAGATGGCATAGTGAATTTCGTACCAAGTGCATCCCTAGTGGCATAAAAGGTAGATACAATAACTGAATAATCTGGTCTAGGCTTTGAAAGAATGGACAATATCAATTGAGAGTCTTCTTTCTGAACACCACACTATGACAACTATAATCTAAGAGACTTGAGTTTGGTGAAAAACTCCTGGATGCTGTCAAAATCCCTAGGATTTAATCCAATAAGCTCATTCTCTAACTGAAACCCTCTCATAGTATCCTACTTCCCAAATAAAGACTCTAAAGTAGTCCAGATCTCATTGGGTGTAGTGAAAGACTCAATATGAAAAAGAAGGTTAGATGAAAGAGACAGACATAATGTACCATAAGCTTCATCACACCTATTAAACCACTTTCTCTTTTCAGTAGCACCTGTAGGTTCAATTTTTGTACCCATGGTTACCCTGTACAACCCTTTGTTTTCAAATGAATTTCCATTTGTTTTTTCCAACCAAAATAGTTGAATGGAGTAAGGGGTGCAATATTATTTGTATCCATGACAAAAAACAGCAATATATACTCTCAAATAAAAAAAACCAATGCTCGCTCATCTCAAAAAAATAGCCTGATTACACGCTTCCCAAGAAAACAATTGAAAAGGTAAAGGCTGAGATCAAACAAGAATATCAGATACCTGGTAAAAATTTTTGAAAAAATAGGTCTGAGATCTGTGTAGAGCACTGAACTAGCTTTCCAATGCCTATTTTTTTTTGAAAAACGGAGTCAGGATGTAAAAGTTACGCCTCCCGGAGTGAAAACAACTTCTGGCTTTAAAAAAACAGGCGAAAAAGGCATCAAAATGGAAAAATCAGAAAAAAAAGACCTGCACCACTGGATCTGGCATCGAATCAACTTTCTGGCGATATCTCATTTTCGAAAAAAGGCCTCTGTTTGCAAAAGTTATAAAAAAATGAAAAAAGGGCTTATTTTAGGACCTTTCAGCACTAAATAGGATAAAAAAACAAGCACCTCCAGGTTAGGCTCCAGGTTGCTCATATGATCGCATGCAATAGGAAAATCTGTCGAGGGCTTAAGATTCAAGCTCCTGGTCACTGAAGTGACCGACTACATTGGCGGAAGGGGCAGAGCTGGCGCAGGGGGCTGAGCAAAGCTCTTGGTCCTTCAAAGGACCACAACCTGGACCAAGTAAGCCCGCGGGGGCTAAATGAAGTAGAGCGGCAGTGGTTTTGTGGGGTGGCGCCACCAGGCTGGGCGGTCCTCCAGTGGCCACTTGGCTGGGTGGTGGTGGCGCTGCCCTTTTTAACTGGCAGCACAAAGTTTTTATCAAAAAACTTTGTTTTTTATTTTTATTTTTATTTTATTTTCAAATTTTCACCTCATGAATTGTGCCCTAGAGCCGTACAACCTTGGGGCTAATTTTTTTTGCCTTTTTTTCAACTTTATTTGAAATTGACGAAACAAAAGGTGTTTCTAGGGTTTTTGGGTGCTTTGATCGTGATGGAGACGTTCGTTTGGCCCAAAAATGCACAAAAAATTAGGCTACCCCCAGATCTACAAAAAAATAGCCTAGCTTGAAACCCTTGCATAGAAGAAAATGCTGTGAGAGAATATCTTCAAATCACGAACAAGAAGCTACAGGTCTGGAGCTCTGATACCATGTAGAAGTTGAAAAACCAACTTCACAGTCCCTAAGAATCACCTGCAAGCAATCACCTATCACATGAAACAGATATTCGGAACAAAAAGAAGAGATGTTTTGTAAACCCTCAGAGAAAAATATGTGCAAGCAAAAACTAGAATAATGATTATTGAAAGTAATTGTTTTACAAATAATACAAAAGCCTTCAAAAAGGAAATCATGCAAAAAAGCAAGACATGCACAACACTAATCTTATCTTGAGCAAAAAGACAGCTCAACTAGATAAGGATTACAATTATCCTAGTAATTAAAAAATGCCTAAGTAAACTTATGCTAAAGTGTAATTAAATAATTAATTACACCAACATTTTATGTATTGTCAACAACAATACTATTCATGTATGTGCGAGCATATTGGTAGTGTATGGTTATTACATGGTTTGTTGGGTTATAAAAGCCCGCCTTATTCAATAATTCTGCATTTTATATGTGTTGGGTTTATTTTAAAACATTACACATCTATATCATTATATATATTAATGTATCTATATCAGTAATTTCCAATCTTATATACATTAATAATTATATATAAATATATATTAATATATGTATGTATATACGTATATAATAAAATACACACATATACATATATATCAATACATATATTTATACTCATATTTTATTATTTAAATATTCATAATAATCACATGTGCTTATATATTCATCAATTAGTACATAAAAAATATATGTATATATATCCTCTATGTCCAATTGATATCCTCATGCATATGATATATTTGTACATAGATATGTGTAAGTATTTCTACTTACATATATGCATGCACGTATACACTCACATGCACGAGTTATCGTTTTCACATACATACATACATACATATATATATATAATATATATATATATATAATATATATATAATATATATATATATACACACACACAAAGAAGAACTCAAACACAATAAAGAGATTTACTCACGTAATTGAAACTAAGAAACAATCAATAAATCAAAGATTAAAACCAAAACCATTGAAATCATCCCCAAGCTATGGCCGAAGGTTTACTTACCAATTCTCAACTAACTTGACTCAACTTGACCAAACTAGGATGTGAGTGTGTGATAGCTCAAATATGCACGTTAAGGGTTACCAAAACAAGCTCTTCTCCTGAGTGATACTCCTCCTCTCTTAATTGAGAACTTGATTCTTTCCTTCATCCAATTTAGTGCATCACAATGGTAGTTAGCTGATCACATGAAATTCATTTGCATCATTGAAGCATTAAAGTAATCATATTGCAATACATATCCATTCATCACATTTTCCATAAGTATATACAAAACATAATCATGCATTAAAATATTTGGTGATTCTCACAATGAGGTGTAGCATATCAAAGTCATCATTTTACATCATATTTACTCATAAAGGTAAACTTAATTTGGTAACTAAGAAATAGGGTGTAACAGATATAGCCCATGCAGTGGGAGTTTTGAGTAGGTTTATGTCTAACCTTGGTAGAGAGCATTGAACTTTTGTTAAGAGGGTGTTTAGATATTTGTGTGGTAATTCCAATTACTATTTGGTTTATCATGGTACCGATGATGTGGTTAAGTCATTGGACATATAGGGCTCTGTTAATGTAGATTGGGCAAGTGACTTGCACAGTCGAAGGTCCACTAGTGGCTATGTTTTTACTTTTTTTTAAGGTGCAATGCTTTGGATGAGTAAAATACAACCCACAGTTACATTGTCCACCACCGAAGTAGAGTATTGGTTGTTACACATGCCTCTAAGGAGGCGATTTGGTTACATAGACTTGGTGAAGGTATTGGTTTTGATTGCAAGACAATGAGGATTGGATGTGACCATCAGAGTGCCATATGTTAAGCCAAAAATCCTATGTATCATGCTTGTACTAAGCATGTTGACATTCAGTATAAATTTGTGCTAGAAATGGTTGAGAATGGTAAGGTCTTGATTGAGAAGGTTGACACTGGATAATGTTGTAGATTCTCTAATGAAGCCAGTGACCACAGATAATTTCTCTTGGTGTAGGAAGGCCATGGGACTTGATCACTGTACTTAATTATAATTTTTTATTTGTCCCTCATGGATGTAATTGCAATGTATAATTTCAACTAGGAGAATGTTAGGATAGGTGACATTATAATTGCTATCCTAAGTTGATTTATGTGTCTCCATGTTCTTTGGAAAGTGTTTGAGAAGACATGTGGTGCAAGAGCACCTAGGAAGCATTAGGAAGCACTAGGCAAATTTGGAAGCCTAGAAAGGAATTTTGTGTTTTTAATACTTTGAGGTCATGTTGACCATCTAGTTAGCATTTGGTGGATTTTGAATAAATTTTGATTTGTTGTGATCAGTGTAGTAAGAAGGGAAAAGGATAGTTGAGTGTAGTTTCTCATTTTGGCTTAGGTTGGCAACATTTGGGAAAAGTTGGAAAACACAACGGGTTTTTCAACTCTTACTATCTTGTTCATTAGCAGACCGACCTAGGGTTGTTAACTACCTTGAGAGCCTTTAAAAGATATGCTTCGACCATGGAATAGGGTTGGAAGCTTTGATGTTTTGGTGAAATCTTGAGAAATTGAAGAAAACAACGTTCTATGCTAAATTTCTGACTTTTGCATCTTGATAGAGTTTTAATGGATTAGATCTGCTATTGTCTTGATTGTAGGATGTAGTGTAGTTGGAATTCAAGCATTGTGTATCATTAAATAGCTTCCTTGTACGGTTTTTAGGTATCTTTTTGTAAATAGTTCATTGTTGCCCTGTTGCTGGTCTGAACCAGACTTTTTTCAAAAAATGGAGTGCTAGAGCACTTTCCCACCGTACAAACCGTACGACCCTTTGGGAACAGTGACTAGTCTACATGCTTGTACAGATGGTAGGTTGTAGGACTTGTGTGAGTGCAAGAGCTGCTAGAAATGTCTTGCCCTAGGCGAGCCAAGCAGAGTCTAGCTAGGGAAGACAAGGAGTGAAAGGCACTTAACTTGCAGGGGTGCTCAGATTTTGGAGAAATTCCTTTTGGAAAATTTAGTTGAGGGTCTTGGAAAGGTCTAGTGATCAGGAGGAGGCTCCACCAACCCATTTGGTGTGAGAATACTCTGACAGTTTGAAATCATCCTGGAAAAGGCTTACAAACCCTAGTTCTTAGCCAATTTTGTGTATGGGTAGTGTACGGATTGTACAGGTTCAAAACCCTGAAAATCTTCAAGGTGTGGGCATGAGAAACACAAACCCCAAGTGAAGAACCTTGGTCGTTTGGAGAGTTTGGGAATAAATTGCATTTTTCTCGGTTAGGAGGCCTAATTGGGGCTCTAGGCTTGTAGCCTTTCTAACCCTAGGAGAGGGTTTGGTGGAAGCCATGAAGAAATGAAGCCTTGTGATTGATCAAGAACCACAGTGGGGTGTTTTTGAAGCCATAGAAGATGCCACATGCCCCTGCAACAAGTTAGTGAGGTTTGGAGAGCTAGTTAGCTTTTAGGAGGATTAAGGGCTAAGGAAAGAATGGAGGAGAAAGCACCAAGATTGACTTGGTTAAGTGAATGTAGTTGATAGGAGGGTTGGCCAGAAGGACCAGGGGTTCCTAACAAGCATTAGGGCCTATAGGTAGAGAAGGTGGAGTCACCTAGGAGTTCTTGAGATCAAGGACCCAGAGCATGAGACAGTGAGTGTCTCATCCAACCCTACTCCTATCAACATGAGAGGTAAATTATTTGTTATTTATTTTCCTACGTCAAATTGTAATTGCATTCAAGGAGATGGACCCACTACGATGACGGTTATAGAGCATCTTGAGAGAATATTCCTTTTGGACGTCCAACCTCTAGGTGGCGACCACCCAGAAGTGCATGCTATTGCATGTTATTTGCATGTTATCTTGGGTTGGGCACCCAAGTTTGCATGTTTTGGGTTTGAGCCTTCATAGACATTAGAGAGTTATGGAGTACTTGTGTCACATCTCAATTTTTTTTACATTTAATAATGTTAAATTATTTAAAATATATGGAAAATGAAATTTATTAGTTTTTTACTTATGATAAATTTAAGATTTCAACGTCATTTGAAAAAAATTATCCATGTAAACTTTATGATTGAATATGAAGGATGCATGTTATGATGTAGTAATGAAATAATTTTAATTTGAGCATTGGTTAATGGTTACTAATGAAAATATGCAAGTGCAAGTGTGTGAATGTAGGAACATGTTGAAGAATGAGAACATGGTTGAGGTAGGAGTATTTAGCTAGATGACAGCCGATAAGCTTGTTGGAATCTAGATCACACACACCACTGAAAAATCATAGTATCTGTATTGAAATTTGCAATTGGTAGATATCATTTTTTATGTAAATGTGTCGATGATTAAAAGGTAAACTAATGGAAAACAAACTATTTGTTCATTTGTTATACCTTGTATATTTAAATGTTGTCTTTTTGTTTATCATTTAAAATAAAGGATATAGACAAAGTATGTATATATGTATATAAAGGTGTAATGTAAATATATATATATATATATGAACATATGCATATTATATGTATATATATATATATAAAATAAAATGAACACATGGGAAGATAAAATAATGCTTTTATTTAAAATTTCTGTAAAAATTGAAGGTATATAAACCACGATGGGCAATCATTAATACCCTGATTTTCAATTTCAAAAATCTAAAACATAAAATGAATAAGGGGTTGCACATAACCTTGAGGAAAAGAGAGATTTTTATTGCAAGAAGTTAGGGGCCAACTAACAATTATGAATCCCTCTCAATTTAGAGTAAAACATGTATATATGTATATAAAGGTGTAATGTAAATATATATATATATATATATATATATGAACATATGCATATTATATATATATATATATAATGAACACATGGGAAGATAAAATAATGCTTTTATTTAAAATTTCTGTAAAAATTGAAGGTATATAAACCACGATGGGCAATCATTAATATCCTGATTTTCAATTTCAAAAATCTAAAACATAAAATGAATAAGGGGCCGCACATAACCTTGAGGAAAAGAGAGATTTTTATTGCAAGAAGTTAGGGGCCGACTAACAATTATGAAGCCCTCTCAATTTAGAGTAAAACACATATTTCAAACATAGGGAATCACTAAGAAAATTTAGGGAATATAGCACGATTAGGAAAAAGGAGAGTTTCACGGAAGAAAAGCTAGAAAGAATAAGAAAAGGTTGAACCATTTGGAAAAGAAATCTCTTTGTTTCATTCATCTTGCCTCCCAAAAATTGATCAGTAGAGCAAAAATCAGAGGTATGGCCTATTTAGAATCTTCTATAATGTATCAAAGACATTTGTTATCTTTTTATTTTGTTGTCTAAACTATGTATTATTAGTGGGTGCTAAATGAAACATTTTATCTTCTTTATTTCATTCATGGTAACCTCTTTGTTGCTATCAATCGCCTTGTTTTGGGCTTGATTTTTCTTTTTTATGCCTCATATTCATTATACTTAAGTTGCTATGTCATTATAATATCGATTTTCTTCATTAATTAGAGATTTATATTGTTATTCAAACCATGTTAAGGCAGGTTTAGCAACCTTGCATGTTGCCTCTTGTCGAACTTCATGAAAGGCCCATTTGTATGCATTACCAATGCATTTGTTGCTCTTAAATTTTATTTTTGTTTCAATAATGCGATGAAAGGACAGACTTGAGTCCTCTATCCATCACGCCTCCTCTCTTATTGTTGAGGATTTTATATGTAATCTTTATGTTTTCGACTTGTAGCCGAGAACCCACCTCTTCATTGAGTATTGGTCACCACCCAAGCCATGTTTATTCCTTAATCATGTTTGTTACTGTTATCAATAGTTTTGCACCCTGCTAAATGCAATATTCAGCAAACTACTAAAACATGGAAACCTCTTTCAGATGTGGGTGATCTTACGTGAAAGAGGAATCTCCAGAGTGAGCTGGTTCTCTGAATGATGAATTCTATTCTAAAACAACTTCTGAGGAAAGGGATGAAGAATAACTGAACATAAAAACTTATTTCTAAAAGATAATTCACCAAACTTATAAGGATTCAAACCTAATCACTCATAACAACTTCTTTATTGCAATAATCCTCACAATCTCATTGGCACATATCACATTAATAATTTGCATGAAGATCTAGAAAATAGATATAACATGCAACTTGAAACATGTAATTCTGAAACACCACCTATAACAGCAAGACATAAAAGGATTTCAATTTGAAAACACAAGTACATCAGATTGCTATTACAAAATTTGAGACAGAAAATAAGAAGGAGAAATCTACTGCTCTATTAAAACTGGAAGAGTGTCAATCTGACCAAACTGAGTATCAAAAGTTTACAAGCTCCCCGAAATGAGTAAGGGCAAGAAACTGATCTGAACTGATGAGAATGGAGAGTTGAAAGACTAAATCTATCAAGAAAATCTCAAGGAAACCCTAATCCGAGCTCAGAAAAAGCTCAAGGAAAAAAGGCCTCAAACAAACTCAAAAACTGCTTTAAAGCAGAAAAAAGCACCAAGCTCTTATGATTACACTGTCAAGACCCTAAAAATGGGAAAAATCTTCTTTAAAAGTTCAAAAAACACCTTATCTCTCCAAGATAAGTCTGGAATCCGACTAAGAAGAAAGCTCGGTCAAAGATCTGCTAAAAATAGCAAGAAAACATAAAGCAATTTATAAAACACTGCTTTTATGCTTTTGCTTTACAAGATGCAGATTTTTTCAATTTTGTCTATTTTTGCAACTCAAAGATTGGAAATCTTTTGCAAAAATAAAACTGCTAATTTCTCCAAGATACATTATGATTTTTTCAAAAAATCAAAAAAACATATTACATAATCACCCTTTTAACTCCATCATTGATTTCTCCAAAATCAATAAAAATAAAACCCTAAAAAATAATTAACCCTAAGTCATAGGGTATTCACAAATATTATCTCATTGTCTTCACATAAAACAATAACATGACTTACACCTAATTCTCAATTCATTTTTTTTTTTTAGGCATAAGATAATTTAGCACAAACCCTAAAGTCCCTAAACACCACCCTAGGCATAAGAAATTCGGCCTAACATAGTCATTGATTTGGACTTAGGCTTAAAATAAATCACAAGGAAACACTATGGGTTCGGCCACCATTTGATATTTGACATGTGCATTTGGATGAAATTCTGGAAAGTTCATCATGTTCGAATTAGGGATTTGAACAAAATAGGGTCAAACCCTAATTATCACCATTTCGCACCTGTGACTTGAGGAGAAGGAAATTCTGTCTGAGAGAAAATTGCCGCCATGATGGTGTTGGATTCGAGCCCGTGTGCTTCAAAAATCTTTCCTCACTCTCTAGTTGACTGAATCTCCAGTGGGTAAGCCTCTTTTCATGGCAAAAAGTTTCTCTACTTCACTATTTCGAGCATCAAAAAGCCCTAAGGGCGCAACCTATGTGAGTTTGTTTCTGACTTTCACTTCTTTCTTTGATTTCTCATGTTACCATGAGTTCGAGCTCGTCCTCTATTTTCCACTCCTTGAAAGCTCAACTTGAATTCTGGTTCTCCTTCACTGTGCAAGGGTGAGCTTTAGTTAATGTTTTTTGTAATCTGCTCATTTCGGCCTCAAAGCCGTGGCTAACATACTCTACTGTCATCATTTCGCTGAATATTCCACATTCTTCTCATGCTCACTGTTGTCATTATAACGCTCTATTCACCAGTTAGAGCTCGGCCATCACTTGGAAACTCGAATCTCTGCCTTGGAAGCTAAAGAGGAAGCTATGGCCACGGCTAGAGAGATTCAGAAATTCGAACTGGTAATTTCCTGTGCTTTGTAGAAACTCTAAAAGCTATCTTATCTCATGATTCCTCTGGCCATGTACAGGCCGTGCCAAAATAGCACTGTAGAAAGCAATTTTTTTTTAATTTAAGTTCGACCCAGAACATAAAATCTCCATTATATCAATTTAGTAACATTTTTGTTTGTGGGTATTAAAAAGATTTCAATAATTTTGCATTTTACACCAACCCTGGAAATGGGTATTCGAAATTTTTAAGGAAACTCCATTCTTCTATAATTTGAGAATAAACCCACATGTGGGTATTTAAATTTCGAAAGAGAAATGCATTTTCTGTCTTTCCTGAGCTCGATTTAACACAAAATTTTTCATATTTGTAATTTACTATTGTTTTTATGAAAAACCCACATGGGTATTCTCAATTATCATATCTCTGTACTTTTTGAAAACAAACCCTCATATGGGTGTTCAAATTTTTTAAAGACATGCATTTTTTGTGTTCTGAAAGCATTTGAAGCTATGAAGTAACTGTTATTGTTCCATCCATATGGCTCGAGCTAGAACTAACAATGAATACCCTACACTTCTGAAACAATATCATGGTTTTTTTGGAAACTTTTTAAAACAAAAGCATGTATTTAAATTATGACAGAACTCGACCTTCCATACTTGTTTGAAATGATGATAAATTGTGTACATACTTGTGTTTCTTTCAGAATCTAATATTGGCATTTGATGTCTTGCTTTCAGATCTTCCTTCAGAAATGTGCACTCATGATTTAGATCAAAATAGTGTTAATCTATACTCTGCTTGTGAGCTCTTTTAAGCATTCAGACTCCTTTATTTTGTATTATTCATTTTTAGACAATGAACTCATACCTCCCCTAGTAGCAAAAGACATCTTGAATGCTTGTCTTTATTTCAATCTCATTAGCATACTGTACATTTTGAAAGAGAGCCACTTACTGCATCACTGTTTCCTGAGTGAAAAGTGCCTTCAAAAGTATATATAAGAACATGATGGAAAACGGGAACTTGTGTGTTTGTTTATACTCGTTTGAATCATATTGCTAGTTTTCATTTTGGCATTTCTGTACATCTTTTGATAGTTTTATGACACCCAAACTTGATTCATAATCATTTTCCTTTTCTAATAAGAGCAACCAACCTCTCGTTATAACATTGTCATTGACATGGATCTGTAAACTATTTTTAAACGAATAATCAACATTCACATTATGAGAGTACTCTCCAGGCACTAAGAACCTGAAATATCTGTCTTGAATGCACATTCTGGAACCGATAAACATATGAAGCTTGAAACTGAAATTCTATTATGATCTCCTATTGCATTCTGTGCTCATCTTGTAGAGATAACAGGAACTCTACCTCACTGTTATGTCCAGATCATGACTAAGTAATCTGGAATTGATCAACATCATGCATATTTGTTATAGTTAATTCATGGCTCGATCCATTACAAGTAATGTTTTTCTGACATCTGTAACTCATAGAAAACAAAATGAAAGAACAACACATTTGATTGTTGTCCTTGTCTAATCATCGACACACGATCCCGTTTGAGGCACCATCACAATAGACATGAATTCACTGTCTTTATTGAAGCTCTTAATAACCAGTACTAAACTTTAACACAACTTTCATTTTCTTTATTTGAATTCTATAGAGGCTTTAACTTTTGTTCTTGGACTGCAACATTGCATCAGTATGAAACACTTTTAAACACCAGTTTAAATGTATAGCTGGTAACTCAGAATCATTTTGGAAAGAAAATACTTACTCCTCTGTTATTTTTCTGAAAAGATCACTCTGTTATTACCATTAATAATGCAGTATTTCTTCACTAGTCAACTCAGAATTAGAAATCTATTTAACATTCAAGTGCACTGTCTGTATTTTTTTTCGTGAGCAACATGGTACTCTTCATGCATTTGTATATTTCACTGTACAAACTGTTCTCAGAAACTATTCTCTTTGAAGATGAAAATAGAACAAATCATTAAGGCATATGTATGCCTGTTCACTATCCAAAAGAGAAATAATGAATTGAAACTCACATGACATATGATTAAAATCAGCACATAAAAAGAAGTAATTCAACAATTCTGATGCAAATGCATTCTGTTAAATTCCTTAAGTGAACTAAACTCACTGTTCACCTGTAGCCTTCAGAAAGAAATGTTGATCGTTATGAATGCACAGTTGGTTTCGTTACTTTATGGATAACTCTGTTTTACTCTTTCAGTTGTATTTCACTTGTTTGATGTATATGATGAAAAATCTTTCAAAAATAGCCCATTTAATGCATAGGGCAGCATGTCGGGCTCTACCCTTGTGGGAGCCCATTTTACTCCACATGCTTGGTCTTCGAATAATGTTCCGCTTCATAACTTAACCTATACCTGCACAAGGAAACAAACAGCGTTAGCATAAAAATAGAACATGTTGATTATGATGTTGATACTTCTTCTTCAGTTCACTTCTTCATATTGCATTTGATCCTCTTTGACTATTTCAATGCGTTGCTCATAGTATACTGTACTATTGTAGGTGCATCATATGAGTTATGTCATAGTCAGAGCCATTGACACCCCTCTTCTCCTCTTACAGGTCGACGAAGCTCGAAATGGCGAGGTGCACCTTTCAACATCAAGCGTCGATAACAGGCAATGATGACTATGTTGTTGCTTATATGTTCTCCTTTCGCATCTTCAGTAGTGCATTGTGCTGTTAGAAATGCATTGGAACAGTTATAGTTAAATCCACGGCTTGTGTGGATCCTTGATTTCAATTTTGCTTTTCAGTTGAAAAGAAAATGCATGTCATGCAATTTTGTAATATTATCTTGATTGTGAAATTAAATGAAGCCTTGTAAAAATATGAGTTCTTTTCGAAATGAATAAAAGCATCAGAAATGCTATCTTGCACATTTACTCAATTTTGTCTTTCTTTTAAATCTACAACTTCTAAATGGTACTCTGTAACTCACAAATTCAAAAATGTATAACTGTTACTCAAATGCAAAATGATAACGCGAAACAACATTTTAAACAAATATGCAATTCCACTTGATGGCAAATAATAATCAGCTAGCACCTCCATTTGAGCTGAGGCAAAAAATATGTAACATTTTGGCGATTTCCACTATATGCTTACCTGCTAAGCATAGATTAGTGGATTTTAAAACAATTCATTGGGCACAGAGTCAAATCTGCCCCTTCTTGTGAACTCAGAAAACATGAACAGCAACACTCCAAACAGCAGCAAGAAAAATGAAACAAAACTTGAAAGCAAACTAACAGGCCCTGGTGGCCAACAAAACAATGCGTAACAGCGCTCAGAGAAAGCAAACTATTGAAATGAAATGTGCGGAACACACTTATTTACAAACTACTCTACTAACAGTGAGATAACTTATCTCAAAGGCAGTGCTTGAGGTGGATCCCATTTACTGGGATAGACAACACCTCACCAGTCATCTTGGAAAGTTGTAATGCGTTGTGTTCTTTGCATTCCGTAATCGCATAAGGCCCATCCCACATTGCATCGAACTTGGAATGTCGTCCAGGTCTACTTTTAAATTCATTACACTTGAAGACTAGATCTCCAACAATGAAATCACGAGGCTTTGCCCTCTTGTCAAAAGTATTCTTCATTTGTGCTTGATGTATTTCTAGCTGTCTCAGAGCTTCTTTTTTGGTTTCTTCAAGCTCAACCAGCTATGCAAACCTTACTTCAAGAGGTTGTTCATTCAGCAACTCCAGTTCCTTCACATAACTCAATGTTGGTAACTCAATTGAAATAGGCAACTTAGCCTCTCTGCCATAAGTCAAAACAAAGGGTGAACAACCAGTGGCTCTTTTAGGAGTTATTCTGTCAACCCAAAGGGCTAGCTTCAGCTTTTCATGCCACATTCTCTGGTTATCTTCAACAGTCTTCTTGATTATCCAAATCATATTCTTATTTGTGGATTCTGCTTGACCATTACCTTGCGGATAATAATTTGATGAAGTGTTCAGATAGATGTTATTTCTGACAGACCAATCTGAAATCTTTAATCCGATGAAAGCTAAACCATTATCTGAAATGATTGAATTCGGAACACCAAACCTCAATATGAGATCTTGATAAAAATTAAGCACTAAAGTCTCATTTGCTTCCTTTAAAGCGACAGCTTCGGTCCACTTTGTAAAATAATCAGTGGTAGTAAGAATCCACTTATGACCTGTACTCGAAGGCGGGTTCACAGGACCAACAAAATCTAAGCCCCACTTGGCAAAGGGTTGTTCTACCTGAATCGGGTGCAGGGGCAGCGGTGCAAGCCTCTGTTTACCAACAAATAATGCACATTTTTCACATTTTATGACCCATGTAATAGCATCTTTAAACAGATCTGGCCAATAATAACCAGCTCTCATAATTTTCAGAGCTGTCATTCTTGCAGCAAAGTGACCTCTAGAAGGTCCATCATGAAATTCTGCCAGCAGCTTGTCAACTTGATCAGGTTGAATGCAATGTAATAAAACACCTTGAAAATCTCTTCTATAGAGAATGCCATCAATTACTACATAAGGGATGGCCTGCAATCTATAGTGCCTTCTTTTTGCTCTGTCCAATCCTTCGGGGCATTTACCAGTTTGCAGATAATGTATCATCTGTTGCAACCATGTAGCAGGAGGTATTTGAACATCACTCATAACATCATTATTTAATACCACTTCTGTATTTGCAGCCTCCTTTAACCTGTTGTTTTCACTTCCAGCAATTTGCTCGCACAAACCTTTTCCTCTAACGAGCTTGGTTACTTTAATGTCAACATCGAACTCCATCACTTTAGTGATCCAACCAGCACGCTTATCATTAATATCTTTATTAAGCAGGAAATCTTTGACAGTTGAATGAGCCACTAATAAATGAACCTTGTTGTTGGACAGCATGTGTCTAAATTTCTTCAAACTTCTTACAACAGCAAAGACATGTTTCTCCATGAAAGAATACTTCACCTCGTAATCGTGCAGAACTTGACTAAAAAATGCAATAGGCTGCTCTAAGCCTTCTTCGTTTTTGTTGGCATAACATGGCTGAAACTGTATCCACTCCTCCAAAGGCATACAGGATGAAATCTTTGTCAAAATTTGGATTAATGAGAGTAGGAGCGGTTGCGAGCGCTTCTTTGATCTGCTCGAAACTCCTCTTGCCTTCCTTGGTCCAACTGAATGTCATGTTCTTCTTCAGCATAGAAGTGAGAGGTTGCAGCAAGGCTACGATATTTGGTATAAACCTCCTTATGAAATTTATCCGCCCAAGAAAGCTTTGCAAGCCTTTCTTATGGGCTGGTAATGGCAATTCGAGAATTGCAAAAACTCTTTCAGGATCGATCGAAATACCTTGCTTTGAAACAATGTGTCCCAGCAATTTTCCTTCATGCACTGAAAAGATACACTTTTTTGGATTGAGAGACACTTCGAACTCTCTGCACCTTTGAAAAATCTGTTCCAAGTGATCCAAGCGTTCATCAGCATTTCTGGAAAAAATATTTATATCATCTAAATAAACCAGAACAAACTTGTTCATAAGGCCGTGAAAAGCCATATCCATAGCACGCTGGAACGTTGCTCCAGCATTTGATAAGCCAAAGGGCATCTTCTTGTAGGCCATCGTGCCCCACTTGGTCGTGAATGATGTCTTAAACTGATCCTCTTGCTTAACCAGAATCTGGTTATAACCTGAGTAGCCATCTAATAAGGAAAATATGTCATAACCATAAACTACCTATAAAATTTGCTCCATGGAAGGGAGTGGGTAATGGTCTTTCAAAGACGCTCTATTCAAATCTTGAAAATTGACACAAAGTCTGATTTCTCCACTCTTCTTCCTGACTGGTACTAAATTTGACACCCAAGAGGTGTGCTTGATAGGGAAAATGATACCGCTTTCAACTAGCTTGTTCAGTTCAGCCTTCATGAGGTGCTCCAACTTAGGATTAAGTGGTCTTTGCTTCTGCCTTACTGGTTTTGCATCGGGTTCAAGCTCAATGGTATGTTGTGCTAAATCAGGATTAAAACCTCTTAAATCTTTGTATTCCCAAGCAAAAACATCACTATATTTTTGACATAACAGAATGAAAGCTTGTTGTTCCTCTTGACTGCACACCTTACCAAGCTTGAGAAGCTTGCCTTTGAAATTTTCAATGGCTGAATAATGTTCTTCTTTAACTGTTAAGCTGCACTTGTCCTTCCGAACTTGATCATCTAAATTAAAAACAGACTCTAACGTCACCAAACCTTTCGGCAACTTATTGGTCTTTAATTGCATGATCTGACCTTCATACTGTTGCTGCCATTTTTGTTGATTTCCATCTGCGAACTTAGCTTCAGCAATCAGAAAATTCACAATTTGCTCATTGTTGTCAAAAACCTGCCAGCTCACGTTATTGAGGTACAGAAGGTCTGACCACTATTTTCACATACTGACGTTCTTCTATTTTATGAATCTCTTTGGGTATGTCAAACTGAGCTCCTATGGCAGCGAGCCTGTCAGCATGCTTATTTTGATTTCGAGGAATCGACATGATATTAAAAGCATCAAAATCTTCCATTAAATCCCATACACGATGCTTGTATTTCTTAAGTAAATCATTTTTTGTGGCATTTAAATTTCTGATCTGATTCACAATTAATTTTGAATCACCATAAACTTGCAAAAATTTAATACCTCGTTTGTGGGCCCACTTAAGGCCATGTACCAATGCTTCATATTCGACTGTATTATTTGAACAGCTGAAAGCAAATCTGCAGGCTGAATAATACTTATCTCCTTCGGGCGATATCAGCATAACTCCACCTCCGGCACCAACACTGCTCCTCGAACCATCGAAATAAAGCTTCCACAACTCATTATAATTTTCTGCAGATGGTCCATCCTCTTTGCAAAGATTAGGCATATCGCAATTAGACTCATGAATCATATAAACTCCTAAACCTACCTCATCTGTTTTTTGGAATGGATCAAGCTCGTGGTCTTTGGCTGCCCATTCATCGAGACTGATGTAATCTCCCTCGGTGATACAGTCTGAGGTCATGGTTTGCTCCTCCATTGCAGAGGTGGCGTAGAGATTAGCGTTTATAGGGCTTGGAGAGTATGGTTCGATATGGTCTTTGGCGAGAGGCTCGAACTTAATGGTCACCTTCATCCCGTACCTTGTTCTAAAAAATAGATGAGACCAATCAGAAGACAAAAACCCACCCAACTTGGCTGTAAAATCCCGTGATAAGCAAATGGCGAAGTGTGGTGGTAAGTCAATAACATGAATATCTTGGTGAATAGCGAAACTCAGAGATGCATGCAAGGTAAGAGCTAAATTTCTTATTATGCCAGCAGTCTTAATAGTAGACCCATCTAATTGCACCACGCCTTTCTGAGGGTTAGGCTCATAAACAAGACCTAATTTATCGGCTAAACTTTTAGGCATGACCGAACTGCTAGCACCAGAGTCGACCATACAATTATGCACAATTTTATCACCTATGATCAGACTTAAGTAGAATGGAGGGGGTTTTACCTCTTTTTCCTTCTGACCACTTTTCTCCTCCAAGTCATTAGCCAACACAACTTTCGCAACTCCTTGATTGGTGTTGTCAGAAATAGACAACTCAGCTAATGCATCCTGCAGTAAGCTTTTCTGTCCTGGAAGCTACAGGGCATCTAATATCGACATATTGACAGTAGTTTTCTTGAGATGCTCAATGATATTGAAGGATGAAACATTTACCTTCTGCTGGTTTTTTGTAACAACAGCTTCATTTTGCTTTTGCGCAGGCTGAGAATGCATTTTTGACAGTTCCTTATTAGGTATTTCCTACCCCTTTTGCAGAATCTGCATTTTAGGCTAAGTGGCAACATTAATTTTTGATGAAATAGGCTACTTACTAACTGGTGGCTGCTGCTGCGAAGTCCCAACCTGTTGTCCTAAATCCATAGCTTGCTTTTTAGATCTAGTATTGGCTGAAATAGGGGAATTTTGTCGGTCTTGGCCATTCACGCCACAGAATTCGGAGCTCTGCCAGTTCGGCAAGGCGACTTCCAAATTTTTTTGTTCTTGATTTTGATCTACAGTATTTTCTGAAACAACATATATATTCTGCACCATTAAAGCCTGGTTTCTCACTTCGTTGGCGCATGCTGACTGGTTGTGGGGTTGGTTGCATGGGTAACACCAATCACAATCTTGAGCGACATTATTTTGCGGCATAAGCTCTTTTAACGTGTTGGTCATGTTTGGATTGTATGGCTGGAATGGCCGGGGGTTGAAATTCCTCCTTTGAGCCTGGTAATCACCTTGGAAAGCGGGTCTATTTTGCTAGTTTTGCTGATATGAGGCTTGATAAGGCTTATGTTCTTGACCAACGTGCTTCTTAATAGTCACGAGGTCATTCCTGATGGTCTTTAATATGTTTTTAAGCTCTTGCATCTTGGGATTTGGGGCTGGGGTAGTGACTTCAAGGACTGTACTATGATATCCTATTGCTGGAACTGGCGGGACAGCAGCCAAGGGCAGTATAATAGCAAGAATAGGTGGCTGTATTTCTGAAAATAAGGGCATGGGGGGTCTAGGAGCTATGTCTCCAGCTTGAATGAGGCAATTTTCAGCATTAATAGCAATGTTATAAGCATTTGGAAGCGTTAAACCACCCATGGACTGAGTCATGATAGCAATCTTACTATTCAAAGCCTTAAGATAAAACATAAATGCATGTGCCGGTAAGGGTTTTACCGCTGTCGGGATTCTATCCCAAGTCCTCTGGAATCTGTAGTTGAAATCCACCAAGTGTTCATGCGGCACCCTTTGAATGGTACTCAACTGCTCTAACAAAGATAAGTTATCAGATTTATCCGCAAAGTGCTGGTATAGACCACTACCTAGAGCATCCCATGTTTTGATTGAATTTACATTGAGACCTCTAAACCATTGCATCGCTTTTCCCTTGAGTGAAGCAGCTAGCATCCTTAAAGCGACGTTCTCTTGAGTAATATTATGTACTGAACATAACGTGGCTACGTCACAGATGTGTTCAACTGGCATGGTGTAGTCTTCCCTGGTGAAATACGGTAGTCCTCTAAGTGCTGCAACCGAAATATCATCATGTTGGACAATATCCAATGGACTACCTCCATTAAAGGGTGTGAACGGATGCTGCCTTAGTGGTGCTGCCACTGGTGGTACTTGAGATATCAATACTGGTACACCAGGTGACAGAACTAGAGCACCAAAACTGGGAGGCATTGACTTTGATCTTGTAGGGGCTTCAAAAAGTCTTCTTGCTGCCCTGCCTGCTCTTCGTGGTGGGGACAACTCTTGATATTTGAAGGGTTTTGAACTTGATCTTGTTTGAATATTTCTCATGCACGGGCTATGCTAGCATGCAGGAAACAAAACCAGAGTCGCCAGGTATATTGAAAGCCTCCAAAAGGCTGGAAAAGATCTGCTGCATTTACCAAACAACAAACTGAATAATTACAATTCTTCTAAAAGTTACTTTTAGAAGTCCCACCGGGCGTGCCAAAAACTGTTATCAATAGTTTTGCACCCTACTGAATGCAATATTCAGCAAACTACTAAAACATGGAAACCTCTTTCAAATGTGGGTGATCTTACGCGAAAGAGGAATCTCCAGAGTGAGTTGATTCTCCGAATGATGAATTATATTCTAAAACAACTTCTGAGGAAAGGGATGAAGAATAACTGAACATAAAAAATTATTTCTAAAAGATAATTCACCAAACTTATAAGGATTCAAACCTAATCACTCATAACAACTTCTTTATTGCAGTAATCCTCACAATCTCATTGGCACATATCACATTAATAATTTGCATGAAGATCTGGAAAACAGATATAACATGCAACTTGAAACATGTAATTCTGAAACACCACCTATAACAGCAAGACATAAAAGGATTTCAATTTGAAAACACAAGTACATCATATTGCTATTACAAAATTTGAGACAGAAAATAAGAAGGAGAAATCTGCTGCTCTATTAAAACTAGAAGAGTGTCAATCTGACCAAACTGAGTATCAAAAGTTTATAAGCTCCCCGAAATGAGTAAGGGCAAGAAACTGATCTGAACTGATGAGAATGGAGAGTTGAAAGACTAAATCTATCAAGAAACTCTCAAGGAAACCCTAATCCGAGCTTAGAAAAAGCTCAAGGAAAAAAGGCCTCAAACAAACTCAAAAACTGCTTTAAAGCAGAAAAAAGCACCAAGCTCTTATGATTACACTGTCAAGCCCCTAAAAATGGGCAAAATCTGCTTTAAAAGTTCAAAAAACACCTTATCTCTCCAAGATAAGTCTGGAATCCGACCAAGAAGAAAGCTCAGTCAAAGATCTGCTAAAAATAGCAAGAAAACATAAAGCAGTTTATAAAACACTGCTTTTATGCTTTTGCTTTACAAGATGCAGATTTTTTCAATTTTGTCTATTTTTGCAACTCAAAGATTGGAAATCTTTTGCAAAAATAAAACTGCTAATTTCTCCAAGATACATTATGATTTTTTCAAAAAATCAAAAAAACATATTACATAATCACCCTTTTAACTCCATCATTGATTTCTCCAAAATCAATAAAAATAAAACCCTAAAAAATAATTAACCCTAAGTCATAGGGTATTCACAAATATTATCTCATTGTCTTCACATAAAACAATAACATGACTTACACCTAAGTCTCAATTCATTTTTATTTTTTTAGGCATAAGATAATTTAGCTCAAACCCTAAAGTCCCTAAACACCACCCTAGGCATAAGAAATTTGGCCTAACATAGTCATTGATTTGGACTTAGGCTTAAAATAAATCACAAGGAAACACTATGGGTTCGGCCACCATTTGATATTTGACATGTGCATTTGGATGAAATTCTGGAAAGTTCATCATGTTCGAATTAGGGATTTGAACAAAATAGGGTCAAACCCTAATTATCACCATTTCGCACCTGTGACTTGAGGAGAAGGAAATTCTGTCTGAGAGAAAACTGCCGCCATGATGGTGTTGGATTCGAGCCCGTGTGCTTCATAAATCTTTCCTCGCTCTCTAGTTGACTGAATCTCCAGTGGGTAAGCCTCTTTTCATGGCAAAAAGTTTCTCTACTTCACTATTTCGAGCATCAAAAAGCCCTAAGGGCGCGACCTGTGTGAGTTTGTTTCTGACTTTCACTTCTTTCTTTGATTTCTCATGCTACCATGAGTTCGAGCTCGTCCTCTATTGTCCACTCCTTGAAAAATCGACTTGAATTCTAGTTCTCCTTCACTGTGCAAGGGTGAGCTTTAGTTAATGTTTTTTGTAATCTGCTCATTTTGGCCTCAAAGTTGTGGCTAACATACTCTACTGTCATCATTTCGCTGAATATTCCACGTTCTTCTCATGCTCACTACTGTCATTGTAACACCTCTATTCACCAGTTAGAGCTCGGCCATCACTTGGAAACTCGAATCTCTGCCTTGGAAGCTAAAGAGGAAGCTATGGCCGCAGCTAGAGAGATTCATAAATTCAAACTGGTAATTTCCTTTGCTTTGTAGAAACTCTAAAAGCTATCTTATCTCATGATTCCTCTGGCCATGTACAGGCCGTGCCAAAAGAGCACTGTAGAAAGCAATTTTTTGTTAATTTAAGTTCGACCCAGAACAAAAAATCTCCATTATATCAATTTAGTAACATTTTTGTTTGTGGGTATTAAAAAGATTTCAATAATTTTGCATTTTACACCAACCCTGGAAATGGGTATTCGAAATTTTTAAGGAAACTCCATTCTTCTATAATTTGAGAATAAACCCACATGTGGGTATTTAAATTTCGAAAGAGAAATGCATTTTCTGTCTTTCCTGAGCTCGATTTAACACAAAAATTTTCATATTTGTAATTTATTGTTGTTTTTATGAAAAACCCTCATGGGTATTCTTAATTATCATATCTCTGTACTTTTTGAAAACAAACCCTCATATGGGTGTTCAAAATTTTTAAAGACACATGCATTTTCTGTGTTCTGAAAGCATTCGAAGCTATGAAGTAACTGTTATTGTTCCATCCATATGGCTCGAGCTAGAACTAACAATGGATAACCTACACTTCTGAAACAATATCATGGTTTTTTTGGAAACTTTTTAAAACAAAAGCATGTATTTAAATTCTGACAAAACTCAACCTTCCATACTTGTTTGAAATGATGATAAACTGTGTACATACTTGCGTTTCTTTCAGAATCTAATATTGGCATTTGATGTCTTGCTTTCAGATATTCCTTCAGAAATGTGCACTCATGATTTAGATCAAAACAGTGTTAATCTATACTCTGCTTGTGAGATCTTCTAAGCATTCAGACTCCTTTATTTTGTATTCTGCATTTTTAGACAATGAACTCATACCCCCCCTAGTAGCGAAAGACATCTTGAATGCTTTTCTTTATTTCAATCTCATTAGCATACTGTACATTTTGAAAGAGAGCCACTTACTGCATCACTGTTGCCTGAGTGAAAAGTGCCTTCAGAAGTATATACAAGAACATGATGGAAAACGGGAACTTGTGTGTTTGTTTATACTCGTTTGACTCATATTCCCAGTTTTCATTTTGGCATTTTTGTACATCTTTTGATAGTTGTATGACACCCAAACTTGATTCATAATCATTTTCCTTTTCTGATAAGAGCAACCAACCTCTTGTTATAACATTGTCATTGACATGGATCTGTAAACTATTTTTAAACGAACAATCAACATTCACATTCTGAGAGTACTCTCCAGGCACTAAGAACCTGAAAGATCTGTCTTGAATGCACATTCTGGAACCGATATACATATGAAGCTCGAAACTGAAATTCCATTATGATCTCCTATTGCATTCTATGCTCATCTTGTAGAGATAACATGAACTCTACCTCATTGTTTTGTCCAGATCATGACTAAGTAATCTGGAATTGATCAACATCATGCATATTTGTTATAGTTAATTCATGGCTCGATCCATTACAAGTAATGTTTTTTCTGACATCTGTAACTCATAGAAAACAAAATGAAAGAACAACACATTTGATTGTTGTCCTTGACTAATCATCGACACACGATCCCGTTTGAGGCACCATCACAATAGACATGAATTCGCTGTCTTTCTTGAAGCTCTTAATAACCAGTACTAAACTTTAACACAACAACCTTCATTTTCTTTATTTGAATTATATAGAGGCTTTGCCTTTTGTTCTTGGACTACAACATTGCATCAGTATGAAACACTTTTAAACACCAGTTTAAATGTATAGCTGGTAACTCAGAATCATTTTGGAAAGAAAATACTTACTCCTCTGTTATTTTTCTGAAAAGATCACTCTGTTATTACCATTAATAAAGCAGTATTTCTTCACCAGTCAACTCAGAATTAGAAATCTATTTAACATTCAAGTGCACTGTCTGTATTTGTTTTCGTGAGCAACATGGTACTCTTCATGCATTTTTATATTTCACCGCACAAACTATTCTCAGAAACTGTTCTCTTTGAAGATGAAAATAGAACAAATCATTAAGGAATATGTATGCCTATTCACTATCCAAAAGAGAAACAATGAATTGAAACTCACATGACATATGATTAAAATCAGCATAGAAAAAGAAGTAATTCAACAATTTTGATGCAAATGCATTTTGTTAAATTCCTTAAGTGAACTAAACTCACTGTTCACCTGTAGACTTCAGAAAGAAATGCTGATCGTTATGAATGCACAGTTGGTTTCGTTACTTGATGGATAACTCTATTTTACTCTTTCAATTGTATTTCACTTGTTTGGTGTATATGATGAAAAATCTTTCAAAAACAACCCATTTAATGCATAGGGCAGCATGTCGGGCTCTACCCTTGTGGGAGCCCGTTTTACTCCACATGCTTGGTCTTCGAATAATGTTCCGCTTCATAACTTAACCTATACCTGCACAAGGAAACAAACAACGTTAGCATAAAAATAGAACATGTTGATTATGATGTTGATACTTCTTCTTCAGTTCACTTCTTCATACTGCATTTGATCCTCTTTGACTGTTTCAATGCGTTGATCATAGTATACTGTACTATTGTAGGTGCATCATATGAGTTATGTCATAGTCGGAGCCACTGACACCCCTCTTCTCCTCTTACAGGTCGACGAAGCTCGAAATGGCGAGGTGCACCTTTCAACATCAAGCATTGATAACAGGCAATGATGACTATGTTGTTGCTTATATGTTCTCCTTTCGCATCTTCAGTAGTGCATTGTGCTATTAGAAATGCATTGGAACAGTTATAGTTAAATCCACGGCTTGTGTGGATCCTTGATTTCAATTTTGCTTTTCAGTTGAAAAGAAAATGCATCTCATGCAATGTTGTAATATTATTTTGATTGTGAAATCAAATGAAGCCTTGTAAAAATATGAGTTCTTTTCGAAATGAATAAAAGCATCAGAAATGCTATCTTGCACATTTACTCAATTATGTCTTTCTTTTAAATCTACAACTTCTAAATGGTACTCTGCAACTCACAACTTCAAAAATGTATAACTGTTACTCAAATGCAAAATGATAATGCGAAACAACATTTTAAACAAATCTGCAATTCCACTTTATGGCAAATAATAATCAGCCAGCTCCTCCATTTGAGCTGAGGCAGAAAATATGTAACAGTTACTAGTGTATGTATTGAACATCATGGTCGAGGTATGTATTCGGCCCTCATAGAGCTGAACAATTATGTGGGTAATCCACAAGGATAAAATCCATGTTCATGGGTCGCATAAGGCTTCATGTCATAATTATGCCTTCATAGTGCAAAGTTATATATATTTCCATCAAATCTTTTCATTCCTTATGGCTACTAAAGGTCGCAGGCTCTCAACCTTGACTTGGCATCATAAGCTGATGAAGCCCAACTTCGAAACTCCACCATGATGGAGGTATGTATGTTGAAGGTTTTTCCAACCCTATAAGGGGGTGGTAGCCAAGAAGCCTTTACCACCATGTGTTAGCATAATACTAATATGTAATAATGTTGATTTATATATTCTTCTTGGAAGTCAATCTTCCCACATATGTACATGTTCTTTTTTGTCTGTATAAACTACCTCACATGTCAGAGCAAGTCGACCTTCATTTGGTTGAGGGATCGACCCATTTTGTTGTATCGTTTCCTCAAACCTCCATTAAGTGGAGGGCATGCAAGTGTTATTCACACCAATGGTGTTAACAGTGAGAACCGTCGGTGGGTCATTTCCAAACCAACACCCACATTTTTCAAATGACAATGGTGAATCTTCAGATTAAATATGTCCCATAAACCACCAACTTCCATGGTTCATTCACCCAATAACAGGGATTTGAAATAATCATTGTAAATCAATATGAATATTAGAATCATAAGTATTCTTTATTAAATTATAGGATTGGATTTGTGCAAAATGAATAAAAATAATTATACAAAGGGGAAAGAACAAGTTAAATGATTAATGAGAACGTTCTTTTATTTTCTGTGTAATATTAAACTTGTTAAAATAATGAAGGGGTTTTCTTGAAATCTAAAGTAAATCTAGTGCACTTTTAAAATCTTCTCAATTTGAATCCAAAAGTTATTGGAAAATAGGTTTTCTCGTAAAATATAATGTTTTCTTTCTATACATTTAATGTGTTACCTAGATTTTGGTTCCCCCTCTTAAAATTGACATCCTCGTGTCAAAATTTTGGCTAAGCCTTAAGTCGGGTAGTGTTTTGTCAGGTATTGCTAACTTGGGTGGTGTTTTCACTAGTTCATCTAACTTCCCACCTTACTACCCCTTTGTTATTTACTTTTATGTTTCCTTAATGGTGGTGTTTTAGGGCATGAGTGTAAATTTCTAAATACTCTAAGTCATTAATTTGAAGAGGTTAGTGGTATGTACTCAAGGTTCACGAACTTGTTGAAAAGACTTCCCATGACAAGTTTTGAAGTCTTTCAAGCTTGGGTGGGATTTTAAGTGGTTTCTAAAACTATTGGCAGTGAATTGTTTAGTTCTGTGAACTCCCCATATTACTACCCAAGTACATTTTCAAAAGAAATTGAGAAACCATAGTGCAGTTTATTTTATTAAGGTACATTCCAGTTTGAAACGACAAGAAATTTGTGCAAAAGTGAATAAGAAAATTCCATTTGGATACAAAAAATGAAACTAAGATCAAAAGACAAGATTTCTCATGAAAAGAGAGGTGACACCAGGAATATAAAACATTATATATATATATATATATATATATATATATATATATATATATATATACTGGTGACGATACAAACTTCACCAGTCAATTACAAAATGCTAGATAATATTAGACAACAATTTCTTCAGGCACAGAGGGAAAACATCAACACACAGATTGCTTCCACCACCACCTGGAGGTGCTCTATCTGGGCAAGTGATAGCAGGTTCTCATGAGACTACAAGAATTGGGAAAATAGCCCCATGTTCGTCACCAACCCTCCATGAATAAGGGTCATTGCTTCTTCGGTAGCTTCATTTTGGGTTGCAGTCGTAATGCAAATAGTGTCGCCCACCAACCCTCTTTGTGGGTAGTTGTTGAGACCAGCAATGGCTATATTAACTTGGTGGAGAAACTCAAGCCGAACTAGTCACTATGTTGCTCACATTCCCTAGTCATGACGCCCAGAGGTGTGAATAATGGTGTATACAAAACACTTCAGGATTGTAGCATTGTGCACATGCACTTGGTTCAGAAATGCCTCTCCTAGTATGCTACACAACACCTCCTCTTCAACTTCACTCTGGACAATGAAGACCTCCTTCAGTTGGTCAGATAAACACCTGAAGAAGGGGTTCAATTTGATCTCCTCAATGAATTCATGGACACTCTATCACTTTGAGCACTTATCATGTTTGAAACTTTAGGTTGGAAAAGTGTGGTGGTTCTTGTTGAATTTGTAGAAGATTGGTGAGACATTAGAGTTGAAGATGATCAAGGTGATAGGATGGAAATGCGGTTGAAATTAATGGTTGATATGAATGGGATTTAAGTTATATTCCCAATTGATCATCTTGCTAGATAGCTTGGACTTGTGTTTTCATTGCACCTCTGTGACGGTTATTTAATGTTTGGTATGTGAAGTATGCAAACCGCTCAAGAATTGACAACCACAGGACAAGAGTTAAATCAAGAAATACTCAAAAATTTCCTGAACTCTTGTCATTAGCAATGTAATCATTCCAGCTACATATTAATTCCCGAACATTGGTTTTCAAAATGAACAGTTAGGCAACAAGAAAGTGTTACTACAATTGATTGGTAACTATCAAAGAGAAGAAGATGATCCCTATATCTAGGTGGAGAACAATTTAGTGAGGGTCTGATTCTTGGAGAGTACACTGTGTTGTAGTTGAGGGAGGAACAATTCATTTTTCTTTGAGTTCTATTTATTTCTGATTACAATAACTCATGATCTGTGAGTTGTGAGTTGAATGTAATGTTGATCATACTAACCTGTGAGTCATGTGTGTATTAGAATATATTTTCTATGTGAAATCTATTCAACTGCATTTATTTCATGTATTACAATTAAGAATTTTCCCTTTTCATTCGCATTCGTCATTAGTCATTCCAGTCTATGAGCTAGTTGATTAACGATCTTTTAAAGTTCACTTCACATTAGCAACATATTTATGGGCTGATGTTTGTCACCTTTATTGCTTTCTGGTTAAAAACACATTTATTATCTAGTAAACCATACAAGGGAGTTGTACCTCTCAATTCAGAGGAAAGTCACAAATGCAATTGTGACATTTCCAGAGTTGTTAGCGGTTTGGCCCTAGTGTACGATGGGAAATGGAGTCATTAATTTAGACATATTTATCGAAGGCCAATTTATTTGCAAGCATAATGGAAATGGAAACATAACATTCTATGTGAAAAATGGTTCATTTATGTTTAATTAAATAATGTATACACATACTATAATACTGTAATAGAAGGCCATATATGTGTATATACATAAACCAATTATGTATATACACATACATGCGATAGACCTTCTTTTAACAATTTATTTTCTTTTGAATAATGTATGAATTTGCTCTATAGAGATAGGAGAAAGGAAATATTTGAAATAGTATGTTGAGACATTTGTTGTGAAAATTTCTTGAACAATACATTAAATTGTTGCTATTGAACATGTTAAAATAACTAATTTTTTGTTGCATAATGAATAAAAGTAGTAAATCTGGTTCAGTTTGTTTTGCAAGAATCTATTGATTTATAGGATTTCCTAGCAAATCATATGAAGATTGTGCTCAAGTAAATTTTTTGATTTTAATTTCATAAGAAGGTTGGGTAGTATAACCTATTGTAAACTAGTTGTATGTTTGCAAACTAAATGTTAGAAGGGAAGAGTGTTTCCTTTTGTATGTAGAAGGTTGCCTTTCAGGATGGGTGCTGAAAATGGAATAATAGAGGGTGTAGGTTAATTCTTTTTTCCAAAATATAGGATTTTTTTGTTGTATACAACATATGCTTGGCCAAACTATGTAGCCTATAATACTGAATGGACTAATTTTATGTTGTAACTCTTTGCCATTTCCTAACATCAATCTTGCATGTTCTAAATATGGATGGAAATGCATGTAGTTATTTTAAATTCCACCTTGAATATCATTTTCTCTTGCTATGTATTTTGTGCAGGGTCGAGTATTCTTCAAGTTAGGAAGAATTCTTGGGAAGCGTAGCTACGTGGTTGGGTGGAAAAGTGCCTGAATCGTGTTCTCGTCCACCAGTTGCGGCGAGAATTGGGGTGGATTCACAAGGAATTCCATATTTGATTATTGCACTTTGTACTACTTGATGTATAATTTGAGTTGACTAAGTGGCAGTGTTAGCCTAGTCAAACTATGTAATCTACCAATTTGATATTTGGGAATTAATAAAATTCATTATTTTGGCTATGGTGTGCTATGATAGAAAATAGCTAATTGATTTATGTCTTGAATTTATTATTCATAATGTCATAATTGATTTATTAGTGTTATTTTGGAATGACTCACTTCATTTGGTATCAGAGGTTAGGGCTTAGCTCTAGGCCTATGAGTACATAGTGGTCAAAATTAGGGTTACTTGACCCTTATTGAATTTTGAGTTTAATAAACCTGAATTGAATGTAGGTATGGGAATGTCAAATTCTAGGAAAAATAGGGGAAACACAGGACTTCCAAAAAGAAGTTTTTTAAGAAAACACAAAACTCAAAGTCAAACCTAAAATTCTTAATGACGAGATCTTAGCACAAGCCCTTACTCGAATAAAGTTAGAAAGGGGTAAAAATATCGAAGAGTCCAAACACACTGTCAAAAATAAGAAACCTTCTGCAATACGAGACTATTCTTTAGGGCACGGACCCAATGCACTCATTCCGAAAAAAGAAGATAAGGGGTGCCTACGTGCACATCCTTCCTCTTCCAAGAAGGTTATTGTATACTTGGATGAGGAACCAAAAGAGTGTCATCTTTCTGAAAGTGAAGAACCCACCTAATAAGGGGGGAAATTTTATAAATAAGGATTATGTAATCCATTATTATAATAAATAAAGGAAGTCTTTTTTTGAGTTTCAAAGTTGTGAACTTGAGTGACTTGTCCTTGTTATGAATGAACATGAATATCTTTTTAAGATTGAATTTCATAATACTTAGTATTATGTGTTTGAAATGATTAAACATAGAAAAATTGTGTCAGTTACACTAAACACAGGTTGTGATGCAGGTTAACTGTGAATCATCATGGTGAACAACAGGAATGGAGGTTCAAGGGGTGGACAAAATGAAGGTCAAAATGAGAGGCTGGACTGAATCCTAGACCTTTTGAATCACCAAGAGAACAAGATGGATGACTTAGAACAAGAAGTCTGAGGTGTGTGAAATGATAAAAAATTTAAGGAATGAGGAACAACCAAAAGGAAATAGAGATCAAGGTGGAAAAAACCAAGCAAGAATCGAAGGAGAGCTTGGAAAGGATCTTAAAAGGGTAGCTCCACCAAAATTTAACGACAAGACCATCAAAGATGGAGCAGAAGCGTGGATAATTGAAATGGAGAAGTATTTTGGGCTCTGAAATCTATTAGATGAAACCAAGGTTGTATGGGCTACTTACCAGCTCTCTACAGAGGAGGCCACATGGTGGGACAATGAGATGGAAGAATGGAAATTGCTACTAGGAGAGACCACATGGGAATAATTTCTTCAACATTTTTGGAAAAGGTGGCTTCCTCAACACTTTTTTGATAAGAAGATGATAGAGTTCCAAAACCTAACGCAAGGGAGTATGTCTGTGACTTAGTATTGGGAAGAGTTCACCCATTTGAATATGTGCCACAATACCATATTGATGAATTCTTTAGAATTCGAAAGTTCATATTAGGGTTAAGGCCCTAGATTGGAGTAGAGGTGGATATACATAATCCCCTTACTATGGAGGAGGTCTTTGAGAAGGCCACCAAGCAAGAGAAAAAGTTTCAATAGCTGTCTAATTTTTGTAAGAGCTCAAATGTCTCAGTTTAGAAATAAGAAGTTTCAGAAGGGAAACAAACACCACCAAATTAAAAATCTAAAAAGGGGAAGCAACTCTAAGGAGAAAGGAGAAGGAAACAGTGGTAGAAAGAAAAAAAAGGCTAACAACAACAAAAAGAAATTTTGATAATAAACAAAAGAGCCCCAAAGAAGATAGGTCGGGAGGTCTGAAAGGTCCACGTGATGGGTGCTACACTTGTGGAGATGATCATTATGCATCAAGTTTCCCACAACATTCAAGGGCATGAAAGGAAGGGAACCAACAATAGGCTTCACAATATCAAATCCATGCGGCGGTGGACAATAGACAAGTTGAGTTTCAAGCCTCACCCATCTAGCTGTTAGGTAAGCTCTATGGAAAACCTATTTCCATTTTGATTGATATTGGAGCTACTCAATGTTTTGTTGATTTGAGAATCATTTCTAAATTACCCATTAGACCTAAAAATTTGGCCAATTCTTGGATGGTGTAGTATGGGAATTGAGCAGAGCAAAGGGTGGATTCTTGTCTCTTTTGCAGTGAGTTAGAGCTTCCCAATTTCCAGACTTGAGTAAACCTTTATGTGGCACCCCTAGGTTCTTATGATGTGATCTTAGGGATTGATTATCTAATAGAACAAAAGTCCATTGTGAACTGTGAGGACAAAATCGTTAGTTGTCTGGATGACTATGGGAACTCGATTGCGATTCATGGTTTGCAAAGACCACTAAAACTTAGGAAAATCTCAGCCATACAACTCAAGAGGGCTCAAAGGAAGGGGTGTACCATCTATGTTTTACATGTTAGTGAACCTGATAATATGAAACCATATTTGAATGATTACCCTATTCTTAAGGAGTTTCAATCTATGTGTTTCTTGAAGAACTCATAGAGCTACCTCCCAAGTGAGAATTTGATTTCTCTATTGACTTAGTTCTAGGAGCCAAATCTCAGTCCAAGGCCCCATATAGGATGACTACCACTAAGTTATTTGAATTGAAGGCCCAGTTGTAGGAATTATTGAGCAAGGGCCTTATTCAACCTCGTGTGTCTCCTTGAGGTATGGTGATTATCTTTGTAAAGAAGGATGAGAACTTGCATTTGTGCATTGACTATCAGATGTTGAACAAGGCCACCATCAAGAATCAATATCCTCTCCTGAGAATTGATGAACTATTTGATTAGATGAAGGGAGCAACAATGTTCTCTAAAATAGATCTTAGGTTTGATTATCACCAATTAAGAATAAAAGAAGAGGGCATCCCTAAGACTTATTTCCGAACTCGGTATGGACACTACGATTTCATGGTAGTACCATTTGATTTTGACCAATGCACCAACACCTTTTATGAATCTAACGAATAGTGTATTCAGGGATTGTCTAGATGATTTTGTTTTGATCTTCATTGATGACCTCCTGATTTATTCTAAATCCATTGAGGAGCAAAACAAGCATTTGAGGATAGTCTTGTAGTGCTTGAGAGAGAAGTTCATCTTTTTGGTAAGATATCTAAATGCTCATTTTATCAGGATAGGGTGCACTACCTAGATCATATCATTTCGACAGAGGGAGTCTCTGTAGATCTTGAAAAGATAAAGGCAATTGTGGAATGGTCAACACCTTAAAGTGTGATAGAAGTTTATAGCTCCATGGGTATTGTGGGATACTACATGAAGTACGTACAAGAATTCTCTCAAATTGCAGCCCTAATCACATCACTTCAAAGGAAAGAGAAAAAGTTTGAATGGATAGAAAAGTGTGAGCAAGCTTTTCAACTCCTAAACGAGAAACTTACTACAACTCTAGTGTTGACTATACCTGATCCCAATGGTCAATTCATAGTGATCACATATGCTTTAGGAGATGATATAGGAGCAGTATTAATGCAAGACGGGAAAGTGGTAGCGTAAAAATCATGGAATTTGAAGCATCATGATGATGAGCCTCATTTTTTGTCCAATTTTGGGTAGAATCTATAGTTTATTTGCTGGCAGTTGTCATGAACTTTGATGTTAAATGTTGATATTTTCATAATGTTTCCGTCAAATCATTGACATTGGGCTTAATCCTATTTCTGCAAGTTTTAATGACATTGGCATATTATGTGGATTATCTATATTGATTTTGCATGTGGTTAATGAATGTTCTTTAAGGTGGTTATAGATATGCAATTATTATGTGTACTAGCATTGCCATGCAGATATAATTTGAGGATACTAAATTGAGAAAGACAACTGCCAGCTGGTCATGTAGAGGAATTGTTCAAAAGGTAAAATGGAGGACGACGACAGGAGATTCCCCATGTTAGTCGAATGTAACCACCTTGTATTGGTCTTTAATGATATTGAGAAAGTGTGGGCATTACTACAGTGTTGAATCTGTGTTTGGACATGCATGTCTGACCAGATTCCTTGCAAGTGTAACTACCCTTCCATCCTTTTCTCTATTTTCCCTAAATGGCATCCTCTCAGTTAGTGGAAGTTGACCGCATTGCTTAGTTGGTAGTCTAAATAAGGATCAGATCCTTCTTCTTTAAAAGGTTGTTGTTGTTGTCACACGATCTAATGATGTACCAACATTCTTCATTTTCAATACAGTTATGCTACTATTTTGTATTCACATTTTCCAATGAATAAAATGATATTCTAGGTTTGAGAATTTGAGTTTATCTTAGTTTCAGAGGATACTCATCCAAGGGGGCCCACTTAGTGAGCAATTTGTCCTTTAGAGTAGTTTAGTTTAGTTATTAGTTCTTGTTCAGTACTTAGTTAAAAATTTGGCACTGACTGTTCCTGCAGCCACTAGAATTTCATTTTGTGACTATTCTTGCAGCCAAAGCAGACAAAGTAGTTTCCTGTTTGTTTTCTCAGATGTTCATTCTTATCATGCATTTCAACTTAGTATAATTGTTGATTGATGTTCAACATTATCTTGTTCCTTTCCAAGTAATTTACTTTCAGTATTATGCCTTTCTTAGCTGTAGAATAAAGATGGCTACTTTGAGTTCCTAGTGCACATACTATGCTGACCCATTTCAAGTTCACATCCCTAGGTTGACAAGTTAAATGCACCTTCATGATGATTGGGATAGCTATTTAGGTTAGATGACCAATCTCTGAATCACGGCTATAAAGGCTTAGTTATTGAATCATTGTAGGAGGACAACATTTTTGGCGCCATTTCTGGGGATAGTTTCAAACTAGGAAGTTCTTTGGAGTCATTGATAGTTTTTCTTGTTGTAGTATTTCTAGAGTTTTCTCTTAGAATACCCCTCACTTAGGCAAGTAATGATCCACTATTCTTTTTCCAATTCTTTGTGTGAGTTGGTTGATGCTATGTTGATACCACATGCATAGAGGGAGGAGAAGAGACGCTTATGAGAGATTCCTTCCTAATAATCTTGATCCATTCCAACTAGAAGAGCTTCCAAATCTACCTATAAACAAAGAAGAAGAAGAACCATTTCCCTTTGTTGATGCATTTCTTGATCTTACTAGCTCCGAAGTTTCCACTGAAGATCAAAATCTGATTGACAACCCCTTTGCTCTGGAAATCCATCGAGAAGACATGGGTGATGCAAATAGAAACATACCTAACCAACCAAATTTTCCTTTCCCCATTGCTCATCAGAATGAAGTTGACATCAAAAATATCCCTGCTTCAACACTTCCTAAGTTCTATGGACTTGTTATAGAAGACCTTGATACCTTTTTGTTTGAGTTTGACATACTCTACAGGAGTTATGATTATACCACTGATGATCATAGGCTTAAGCTATTTTCTACCACTCTGAAAGAGGCTACACTAAGATGGTTTATGAGCCTAGGCAAAAATATTGTGGATACTTGGGAGGACATGAGGAAAAAGTTCCTTGAGAAGTACAAGGAATATTGCAAGGGCAATGATATGAGAGGAAATGCCATCTTTAGGATGCAACAAAAGGAAGATGAGAGTTTGGAGGATCACATTTAAAGTCTACTTTGTTGAACAAAGAAAGCCATGGGCTCCAAGACAAGGTATGCCACCAAATCCACTATCTTTTGGTAGGCCATATTTTAATTCTTACTCATCTGGTAACCAATGGTAGCCCCCATTTCCATCCAACTATGGAGGATATCCACCATAGTCTTGGGGTAACCCTTCAAATGCTTGGCCCAATTATCAAAATTTCTCACCTCAGTGGCAACAACCTCAAGGGAATTGGCAGCAGTTTCAAGGACCTTGGTAGCCACCTCTAGGAAATTAGCAACAAACATCTCAATGGAGAGGAGGACAACAATGGCCAAACTAGAAAAAAAATTACATGCAGCCACCTTCTCAACCCAAACAACCTCCTATAATTTCCCCTCTTGCCAATTCAAGCTCAAATGCACCTAAAGCTACTTATCTACCAGCTCAGCCCACACCTAATCCGAATAACAAACCACAACAGTAGCTAGTATACTTTGCTAATCCAAATCAATTTCCTGTATGTGTTGTGAGTGTGAGTGACATCTATTTGCATTTAGGAACTACTTTACCAACCCCTTCCACACCCATTATCACTTAGCTTCCTGTGGAAGAGGAAGAGGAACCCCTGAATGATCCCATTCAGCCAAGTGCACCTAAAAATCCTAAACCAGTTCCAGTCAAGCAGACTGCATAGGAACCACCATTCTCTAAGAGATTGGAAGTTACCAAGCGCAAGGAAGACAAAGAGGATACAACTTTTAACATCTTAGACTAGCTGAAGCATATATGTGTCCAGATACCCCTATTCTAGGCCATAAAAGATGTTCCTATAAATGGAAAAGCAATCAAGGAAGCATGCCTCAAGAAGCCAGGTAGGAAAAAGAAAGACCCAACTATAGTTAATGTGGTGGGATAGCTAGCTGATATCATGCTTGGAAAAGTGACTATCCCTAAGTACAATGATCCAAGTAGTCTTATGGTAGTAGTTGTTATAAATGGGATTCAAATAAAGAATGCTCTAATTAATTTAGGAGCAACAATAAATGTGATGACTAAGGGCATCTTGCAGTGACTAAACATTGCAAGCATGAGATCTACTCCTACTATCCTGCAGCTTGTTGATAGTTCTACTGTTAAGCTTGATGGTATAGTAGAGGACCTTGTGGTGATTCCAAACTCTAGGGAGTACCCAACAGACTTCATGATTCTTTTTCCTAAAGCTACACTAGGCAAATATCCCATTATTCTTGGAAGGCCATGGTTAGCAACAACAAATGCCTATATTGGATGTCGGTCAGGTGACATGACCATTTCTGATGGCAGGAACACCAAAAATCTTGTTCTTTATCCTCCTACTCAGCCATCCCATGATGAGGATAATTTTGTATGGCCACATGTTGGTGAAGAGGCCGAGGAAGTTAACTTTGTGGCACAACTTATGATGTTAGGTAGAAGTCCTCTCCTACAACTTCAAGATGAAGATGAAGTGTTATCTAACATAATTCAGAACCATTGTGAAGTAGAGGAAGCATCATCCTTTCACGCATCTAGTTCTATTGATCTCATGACGATACTTCTGCCTGTTTTGCCTACTCTTCCTGCAACCACTTTGCCTGTAGACAAACTTCTTGCAGCCACTCTGCCTGTAGAAAAACTTTCGTAGCAACAAGTATGTTTCACACAATGCTACCATATGAACTCAATGTACCATGTATTAATGAAGCAACTATAGTAGAGTTAACTACACAAGTACAGGTGTCCGAAGGAAATATTTGAATATTAACAAAAAAATTGAGTGAAAAACAATATTTAACATTGACAAACTTATTAAGGACTTGCCAACATGCATTTGCATGGGACTATCATGATATGAGAGAACTGGATCCTAAGATTTTCACTCATAGGATCTACATTAGAGATGATTGTCAACTAGTAAGGCAACCACAATGAAGAATCAATCCTGCATTAAGAGAAATTGTCAAAGCAAAACTGCAGAAATTGCTAGATGCAGGATTTATCTACCCCATTTCAGACAGCCAGTGGGTGTCTCCATTGGTGATTGTGCCCAAGAAGGGAGGAAAATGGTGAGTTTGTGTTGACTACAGAGAACTCAATGCTGCCACCAAAAAGGACCATTTTCCCTTGCCTTTTGTAGATCAAGTCTTGGCCTCACTTGCAGGAAAGCAGTACTTTTCTTTTCTAGATGGATTCAGTGGCTACAACCATATTCAAATTGCACCTGAGGACCAGGAGAAGAAAACTTTCACCTGACCATGGAGAACATATGCCTATTCCATACTTCCCTTTGGCTTATGCAATGCACCTACAAATTTTCATAAAACAATCATTAGCATGTTTTTAGACATCTCCCTTGACTACATGGAGATCTATATGGATGACTTTACTACCTATACCTGTTGATTTCAATGAAGCATTGGAAAATCTCAGGAAGGTCCTATGGAGATGTGAAGACCAAAATCTGTCTTTAAATAGTGAGAAGTGCTTCATAATGATGCAAGAAGGTATAGTTCTTGGCCACTACATCTCTCACAAAGGAATTCAAGTAGACCCTGCAAAAATTCGGGTAATCACTAATCTCCTTATACCTGCAAAGCAAAAGGATGTTAGGAGTTTCTTGGTACATACAGGCTATTATAGGTTTTTCATCAAAGACTTCAAAAAAATGGCAGCACCATTGTACACTCTCTTAACCAAAGATGTTGAATTCCAATGGACAGAAGATTGTGACAAGGCATTTTATGACTTGAAGGCAGCCTTGACTCATGGTCTTGTACTAAAAGGACCTAATTGGGAGATCCCTTTTCAAATTCATACAGATACATCAGACTATGCTATAGGAGCAGTCTTAGGACATAAAGAAGGAGCCACTAAAAATTCCATTTATTTTGTTAGGAAAAACTTGCAGGGAGCTGAATTCAACTATATAGTGATAGAAAAAGAAATGTTGGCAGTAATCTGTGCCTTGAACAAATTCAAGCACTATATAACAGGATACCAGATCTTTGTGCACATTGATCATGCAACCATTAGATATCTCATGGATAAACCCTTGATCTCAGACATATTAGCAAGATGGTTATTGTTGATATAGGAGTTTGACATAACATTGTAGATAAACCAGGGAAATCCAATGTTGTTGTAGATTTTCTTTCCAGGTTGACTACATCAGATGACCATCAAGATATAGATGACTCCTTCCCTAATGAGAATCTATTTTCCATAAGTGTTCAAACACCTTGGTATGCTAACATATATAATTATCTTGTAACAGGGAGAGTTCCTCCTCACTTCTCCCCAAAAGAGAGAAGAGTGCTCATTGAAAAATATTTTCCTTTTTCATGGATTGTTGGATGCTTGTTTTATACTGGACCAAATCATGTCATGAGAATATGTGTGAGGGAAGATGAGATATATGACATTTTTCATGCATGTCATGATGAACCCTGTGGAGGGAATTTTGTAGCCAAGAGGACAACAATGAAGATTTTGAACACATGATACTATTATCCCACTCCACAAGGATGTAGGAAGATACACAAGAAAATGTGATAGGAGCCAAAGGATGGGCCAACCAACCAAATCTGATAAGATGACACTTTATCCCCAAGTAGTAATCACTCCCTTTGATAAGTGGGGATTGTATTTTGTGGGACCCATTGACCCTCCATCAAATGGTAAGTCTTATATCTTGGTATGCACTAATTATGTAACTAAGTGGGTAGAAGTTAAGGCCATGAAGCATGCACGAGACAATAAGGTTGCAAAATTCCTTTATGAAGAAATTTTCACACGGTATGGAGTCCCAAGAGAAATAGTAATTGATCAAGGAGCTCAATTCGCCTCAACCCTTGTTACAACATTGGTTAATGAGTACAACATAAGGCATATGAAGTCTGCCCCTTATCACCCTCATGCCAATGGCCAAGTTGAGGTGACCAATAGAGAAATTAAAGCCATTATGACCAAAACAGTAGCCATCCACAAAAAGGATTGGGAAAACAGATTACTAGAAGTTGTTTGGGCCTATAGAACCACTTGGAAAACAACTATAGGCTTCACTCCCTTTGAGCTGTTTTATGGGAAGATAACTATGATGCCCATTGAATTTGAGCACAAGACTCTTAGGACTGCAGTAGATCTGGGGATGGATATCTCTGAGGCACAAAAAGAGAGAATCATGCAATTGAATTCTTTGGATGCGATGAGGAGAGCAACCTTGCACCACACAAAGGTAGTGTAGAATCAAAGAATAAAATAGCATGAAAAATTCATCAAGGAGAAGAAATTTCAGCCAAGTGACTAAGCACTGCCCTATGACTCAATGTATCAGGATAATGCAAGAAAATTGCAGACTTGGTGGCTAGGACCATATAAAGTTGTTGAGGTCTTTCCTAATGGAGTTGTTCAACTCACTACCATTGACCCTATCAGATTCAAGTTAATTGTCAATGGTCATTGCCTTAGATTATATCACAAGCCAACTTCCAAAGAAGAGTTTCTGCAACAATTCACTTAACATTCAACATTTGTGCTTCCTATAGCCAAAGGAAGTGGACCTAGTATCCCTCCTTTTGGCTAAATTAAGGTACGACTTGTCATAATAAAGACTTCCACTTTTGTGGAAGTCCATTTCTTCACCCATCCACCCATTCGCCCATCCATCACCACCTTTCTCTCTCTTCCATCACTTCATTCCACCTCACCTCACTCCACTTCACTTTCATTAATTTCTCAATTTATTCCCTAAAAAGGAAAATGGTACTTCTCCATGATCTTTGCAACAAATCCTCCACACATTCAGGTATGTGTGCATTAATTACTATCTCTTAATTATCTTTTAAGTGCATTCATTTAATTATTGTACGTTAGTATAAACGTTCATATAGTATGTCCTTATTCCCTGTCAAATCGTCACTCCCATCTTGCATGTGCGGACACATGTCCAAATTTAGGTTTGGGGGGGAAGATGCAAATATATTTCCCACGTGTCAATCCATGCTAGTCTATGTCAAAAAATTTAAAATGAGCCAATTTGAAATCTAAGTGAGAGAACAACTCGCATGTGTGAAGTGACACTAACTGCAGCCGCCATTTCTTCCCATCATAATTCCCCTTTATCACTCCTTTTCTTGCCATTATTGACCATGTTGTAATCTTGAGTTGCAAGCAAAAACGTAAAGCAAAAAAGGAAAATTCAGTCGTTATTGGCACTAGAAATTTAACAGGTATTGTAGGAAGGTGTTTGGATTTTAGACAAGAATTACAGGAAGGAAATTTTGCAGAGTGATAGTTGATTGCAAACAATGGGAGGAGGGATAATTCGAAATGAACCCTCGGTTCATGATGTTTTATTGCAGGATGCACAATGCCTAGCCGAACTGAGAAACTGTGGATGGTTAGACTACTTCTTGAAGTTGGATGGTTTCAATGAAGGCATTGCACTAGAATTCGCCTAGACATTTTATGAATGAAAATCCACAGTAAAAGGGCTGGAAGTCATGGCGACTGAGGAAAGGATTGCAGAAGTTACAGGGTTACCTGCTGATGGCGAGCATTACCCTATTTCTAGAGATGCCAAGTTAGCCAGGGCTGAATTTATAGTACATGGTGACCCTCCAATCAGTGTGGACAAATAGGGTGCAAAAAGAACCTCTCTACCTGAACCATGGAAGCAGGCAATTGTCTTCATTATAAGATATATCACCTGTGAAGGTCATCTATCAAACTTGCATTCAATGCATTTCAAACTCTTGAGTCACATGAGACATGAGAGGAGGATGAATGTGCCTAATGTGTTCTACAACCTTCTCTCCATCATGGCGGCCAAGACTCAAAAAGGTAGGGACAATTTTGTTTCCCACCATTACTCGATTAAATTGCTAGTTGAAAAATCTTTGCATAATGTGTCTGAAACGACCTGGGAAGAGTTTATAAATGTTGATCAATTTAGACCCGAGCAATTGCAACCTAGGGTTTTACCTCAACCCCATAGGTCTAGCAGGGGATTAAGCATGGATGAAGCCACTCCTAATGCTTCAACCTCTAGTGTTTACTCTAGTGTGAACCCTCTTGTAGCAGAAGAAACCATAGACATTAGTTCTTCTAAAATAGAGCACTAAGAAAAAGAAATCTCTTCATCAATTTCTGATGATGATGTTCCCCTTGAAACCCTAATGAGAACTAGGGCACAAAAGAAGGGGGTAGAAAGAAGAAAAGGAAAATCCATAACACAACCCTTAGAAAGAGAGGTGTCGAGTTCTAAGAAGAGAAAGGCTGACACTATTCATCCTGTAGCCAAAGGAAAACATGAGAGCCCTCCCAGAAAGTCAAGACCAGCCAAGCTAGCTTTTGGTATGCCTCCGTAGGAAAGCCCTAAGCTTGGAGAGACATCACATGGGGACACAAAAGCTCCAATGGTGCAGGTAAATATCAAAGAAGAAGAGGAAATATTTGAGAGAGTGGTGAATATAACACAGGTCGATCTTACTAACATCGCAGAAGAGTTTGAGGAAAATCAGGAGTTCCTGCAGCCACAACAAGAACAAGAACCAGAGGCCCTGTAGCAAGAAGTGGGAGAATAAATAGTACCCCCATAGCCAGAGATGATTGTACAACCTAAGTCCATGCAGATAGTACTATATGGGGAGCAACCATCGACAAAAATACTGGTAGGAATTCATAACCCTCCTGGTTTTACAATACATGCAACAATTTTGAATTTATGGGAAGAAATACAAAGGAGGGAGGAGGAATGGAAAAAGGAGAAGCAAAGATTGAAAAAGGAAATTCAAAAGAGGGATGAGGTCATTGAAGAAAAGAATGAGGAAATTGCTACTCTGAAAAAGAAAGTGGACAACATTATGACTCTGGTACCACAGATCTTGGAATGCAGAACCCCTCCAAGGGTCTATGCTCTGCACCTGAAAGAGAAATATCTCTCTTTTAAGATGTCAAAGATTTTCTTAGGTTTGAATCCCTCTATTGAGACTCCTACTCAATTTTTCACTGCTTATAGGATTGCCTCCCCTGAAATGAAGAATTTTTTATGAGTTTTATTTGCATAATTATACTGTGACTCAAGACCAAGATTGGAATCCATTGTTGTATGTTGGAGATATCCAATTCAGGGAATTCATGTCTTGGGTGCAAAATGAGATTAGTTGGGCACAACAATATAATGATTATAGGAAGATGGAATCTAATATCCCCTTGGCCATTAGAGTTGAATCAAGCAACCCAAAGGATATTTATAGGGAATGGCTCATACTGCTTCTCAGACCTAGCTATGGCAACATGATTATGCCCTAGATTGAAGCAGTTTACAGTGAGTATGAGGTAAAGGCAGCAACAAAAGAGGAAATTGTGAGAGGATATCTATCACAAAGATGGAACAACCTAACTAATGAGTTGAAATAGGATGAACCCCATTCCATTCAGAACTATGCTGCAACACTAAAAAGGATTGATAGGTATATTCAGATTGGGAGAACAAAGGGGCGATTTTGGTTTCCCTTGACTTTTCAGCCACCTATCCTCATGTGGCCCATGCCAAACTTCAGGTTCTACCATTATGATATTTCTCCAGAAAAAAAAAGATGGAACAGATTTGATAGATTGGGAGGATTCTATTGGGACCCTGATTCACGCTCAACAGACATTGATGTTGGATAGTTATCAGTTGCAAATTTCAGAGCATTGACAAAGCAGAAGAACAACCCTTCCCCTGTCGGAGGACCAACAAAATTTTAGGTTGGGGAGAGTGATGAGCCTAGTTTTTGGTCCAATTTTGGGTAGAATCTATAGTTGATTTGCTAGCAGTTGTCATGGACTTTGATGTTAAATGTTGATATTTTCATAATGTTTCCCTCAAACCATATACATTGGGCTTAATCCTATTTATACAAGTTTTAATGACATTGGCATATTATGTGGATTATCTATATTGATTTTGCATGTGGTTAATTGATGTTCTTTAAGCTGGATATAGATATGCAATTATTATACGTACTAACATTTCCATGCAGATATAATTTGAGGATACTAAATTGAGAAAGACAACTGCCAACTGGTCATGCAGAGGAATCGTTAAAAAGGTCAAATGAAGGATGATGACAGGAGATTCCCCATGTCAGTCGAATGTAACTACCGTGTATTGGTCTTTAATGATATTGAGCAAGTGTGGGAGTTACCATAGTGCTAAATATATGTTTGGACATGCATGTCTGACCAAATTCCCTATAGGTGTAACCGCCCTTCCATTCTTTTCTTTGTTTTCCCTAAATGGTGTCCTCTCAGTTAGTGGGATTTGATTGCCTTACTTATTTGGTAGTATAAATAAGGATCAAATCCTTCTTCTTTAAAAGGTTGTTGTTGTCATGCAATCTAATGATGTACTAGCATTCTGCATTTTCAATATAGTCATGCTACTATTTTGTATTCACATTTTCTAATGAATAAAATGATATTCTAAGTTTGAGCATTTGATTTTATCTTAGTTTCAAAGGATACTCATCCAAGGGGGCCCACTTGGTGAGAAATCCATCCTTTAGATTAGTTTACTTTAGTTATTATTTCATGTTTAGTACTTAGTTAAAAATCTGGCACTGACTGTTCTTGCGGACACTAGAATTTCATTATGTCACTGTTCCCACAGCCAAAGCGAATAGAGTAGTTTCCTGTTTGTTTGCTCGGATCTTCATTCTTGTCATGCATTTCAGCTTAGTATAATTGTTGATTGATGTTCAACATTTATCTTGTTCCTTTCCAAGTAATTTACTTTCAATATTGTGCCTTTCTTAGTTGTAAAATGAAGATGGCTACTTTTAGTTCCTAGTGCACATATTGTGCTGGCCCATTTCAAGTTCACATCCCTGGATTGACAAGTTAAATGCACCTTCATGATGATTGAGATAGCTATTCAGGTTAGATGTCCAATCTTTGAATCACGGCTATAAAGGCTTATTTATTGAATCATTGTAGGAGGCCAACACATGAAATGAATTACGCACCACATGATTATGAATTAGTTGCAATAGTACATGCCTTGTAGATGTGGAGGCATTACCTAATGGGAAAACTATTTGAGCTTAAAACATATCGTTTGGGATTGAGATACATCTTCACCCAACCGAATCTCAATGCTTGACAGAGAAGGTGGTTGGAATTCCTTAGTGAGTACAACTTTGGAATTGAGTACATTAAAGGAAAAGAGAATAGAGTAGCAAATGCTCTTAGTAGAAGAAGACATTTGGCAACTATAAACATGACAAGATCTAATCTAAGGCAACAAGTGATGCAACACTTGCAAGGGGATGAGCACTATGAAAGAGTAAAGCAAGCTCTAGAAGAGAATCCCTCAGACCATCAATTTGATGGGTATGAAATTGAATCAGATGGAATCCTAAGATATCAAAGGAGGATGTATATTCTAGATTCTGGAGATCTTAGGAAGTTGGTCTTGGAGGAAATCCATAATGCACCTTATTCAAGACACCCTAGAGTTGTCAAGATGATCACAAAGTTGAAATATTTATATTTTTGGCCAAAACTTAGGAAGGATGTAGTTGAATATGCAGCTAGATGCTTGGAATGTCAATGAGTTAAGGTAGAAGATGTACATCTAGGAGGGCTCCTCTATCCTCATGATATACTTGAGTACAAGTGGCAAGTGATCAACATGGACTTTATACAGGGGTTACTTTGAGTAAAAATAGGCATGATGTCATCTTGGTAGTAGTCGATAAGTTGACTAAGGTGGCACATTTCATTCTAGGGAACCTTGAGGATGGATCGTTGACCTTGGCCAAGAAATTTCTCCAAGAGATCTTTTGTTTGCATGGAGTGCTTGAGACTATCATATTTGACATGGATGCTCTGATGATGTCCAAACTTTGGACAACTTTGAATGCAGGTTTGGGAACTAAGCTAAATTTTAGTTTAGCTTATCATCCTCAGACCGATGGTCAAACATAGAGAGTCAATCAAGTAGTAGAGGATCCCCTTTGAATGTATTGCATGGACCAATGGTATAAATGGGAAGAGTACCTACTATTGGTAGAATTTTCTTATAATAACTATTTTCATGCATCTTTAGGTATGGCACCTTTTGAGGCTATTTATGGGTGAAAGTGTCGTACACCCATTAGTTGGGACAGGTTGGAAGACAAGATCATAGTGGGTTCTGAAATTATTAAGGAGATGGAAGAGAAAATGAGACTCATCAAGGGTAGACCGAAGGAAGCGACAAATAGACAGAAAAGATATACTAACAAGAATAGAACCTTCAGATAGTTTGCAAAGGGGGATAAAGTGTTCTTAAGAGTTAAGCCACACAAGAGCTCTATTACTTTTGGAAAATATTCCAAGTTGGCTCCAAGATATGTGGGTCCCTTTGATGTATTGGAAGTGATTAACCCGGTTGCATACCGACTTGATCTACCACCATCTCTAGCTCAACTCCATAATGTGTTTCATGTTTCTTTGCTTAAGCCATACCATCCAGATGCAACTCACATACATGATTGGCATTCCTTACAGGTGTAGAATCTAGGGTTGGTACTGGTGGAACCCATTAGAATTATGGACAGACGCAACATCAAGTTGCAAAATAGAGACATTGTTCAATATAAGGTCCAATAGGACCAATATTCTGAGGACAATACCACATGGGAGGATGCTGAGGAGATAAAACACTCCTTTCCTCATTTGATTCCTAGATAGACTCTTAATGTTTCATTGAGATAATATTACTCTAGTATTTTGGATTTGCATGTTATGATATTTTGGTTTGAAAACAATATGATTGAATATTGAAATAGACATATCTGACTCAATTTTGTCTAATAAGACATCAGGACAATGTCTCTTCCTAGTGGGGAAGGATGTCACATCTCAAATTTTGTTTACATTTAATAATGTTAAATTATTTAAAATATTTGGAAAATGAAATTTATTAGTTTTTGAATTGTGATAAACTTTTTATTTCAACGTCATTGAAAATGTTTATCCATGTAAAAATTATGATTGAATATGAAGGATGAATGCTATGATGTAGTAATGAAATAATTTCATTTTGATCATTGGTTAATGATTCACTTTGCAAGTGCAAGTGTGTGAATGCAAGAACAGGTTGAAGAACGAGAACATGGTTGAGGTAGGAGTATTTAGCTGGATGATGATCGGTAAGCTTCTTGGAGTTTGAATCACACACCACTAAAAAATCATTTGTAATTGGCAGATATCATTTTCTTATGTGAATGCGTAGATGATTAAAAGGTAAACTAATGGAAAATAAACTATTTGTTCATTTGTTATACCTTGTATATTTAAAAGTTGTTTTTTGTTTATCATTCAAAAGAAAGGATATATACAAAGTATATATATGTATATAAATGTGTAATGTAAAAATATTATATATATAATATGTATGTACATAAATATATGTATATTATATATATAATAAAATGAACACATGGAAAGATAAAATAATGTTTTTATTTAAAATATATTTAAGAATTGAAGGCATATAAACCATGATGGGCAATCATTAATACCCTAATTTTCAATTTCAAAAATCTGAAACTTAAAATGAATAAGGGGCCACCCATAACCTGTTGTACCCTTAGCACACACGCCCCTTTCAGAACGGGGACCCTCTTTTTTCTTTCATCTTGCCGGGTCATTTTTTTGTTGCCTCGTTTTGCGTGCCCCCTTTTTTTGGTGTCTTGGGTGGTCAGCATACCTCTGAAGTCTCATCTTAAGTTGACCATGTTTTTCCCCTTCAATTTTGCCAACTCCTGCTGCCTTGCAGAATCTCCTTGGCAAATTGCCTCTACCAGCGGCCTTGGAGGCTATCGGGCCCACCCCGTCGAGTTTCCACGTTAGGGTTTCCGCCTTGACTTCGCCGTTCCAAACAGCGAAAGACTTTCGCCTTCCCGGACCCCAAGACCCAGCTCGCTTTTTTCCGTCCGGCAAAGCTTGTAATATTTCTTGGTTGCCTTCGCCCCTTTTGGGCTCGAACCACCAGAACTCCGTGCGCACTTCACCATTCCCAACGGCAAATCATTGACGGAACTCCGCCCTCCAGGCCCCAAGTTCCCCTTTTCTGCAGGTGTTTTCTGAAATGAATTTCAAACAGTCGTCACCTCACGTCTTTCCAGCCTCCGGGCCCCAGGACTCTCGCCGCCGTCCGTGAATTTGAATTCACCAACCAACTGATTTGTCGTACTTACATTTAATGAAGCCATTAATGGCGGTGGGAGCATAAATATCTTGCCTAACCTGTCATTTTCATTTGTCAGGTTTGCAGAGAGAGATCAGAGAGCTTGCCAGAGGAGTCCACCGCCTTCGTCGACCACCGTCCTCGCGTCAGTGACTATCACTTGCCGATCCTTAGTAGATTTCATGCCTCCTCTCATCGGATTCCTGAGGTAGGTTTGTCGTTTTCCTTTCCGAGAATTTTTTATGCTTTTAATGTCTAAAATGATGAGCTACATGGGATAAAACACTTGTAATTGATAAAACACGACGCAACGCCTAAAACCAATATTTTAGAATCCTTTAGAAACTTCCAAAGCGCCCTCTAAGATCGATCCAGAATTTGGCCCACGCGCGGCCATTCTTCGCGCAGGGGCATTCGCCTCTCCCAAGCCTGGACTCTTCTCTCACCAGCGGGACTTACCAAAATAACCATCCTTTTCAAAATAGCCGCACCATCTCCCGGGCCCGGATCCTCGGGTTTCCATCGGCGGTTCGGTGTCTGACATTTGAAACTTAAACTTTGAAATCGACCTCCATTTTGGCCTCCCGGGCCCGCGCCCCCAAACTTCCGCGTTCGGGATTCTGCCAAGCTCCTGTCGTTCTTGAACAGTGAAGGAACCCCGCCCGCCCGATTCTCGGAGCCCACCCTGCAAATCTTCGTCAGGCGCTGACAAATTACTAGCCGCTAACAAATTACCGCCTGCCACCAAGAACCTGGGTCCCGATCAATGGACTTCCGTGTTCGGAGCTCCGCGGGGTTTTCACTATTCCCAAACGGGGACGTCGACCCGTCCGCGATCCGGACCCTGGGCCTTATTTTTCCATCAATTCCTGAGCACGAGCCCACCTTCTGGCACCTCGTCGGGTCCCGATTCGCGGACTTCTACGGGAGCTTCGTTGTTTTGAACGATAATCCATTGGCGTCCTTCCACCTCCCAGACCCCAAGCCTCCTTTTGCCGCAAGGATTCCAAATCATAGAACTATACCGTCCCTGACCTCGCTAGGCTCCGCAATCCGAAACTCCATCGCATATTCGCCATTCCAAGAGGGAGAAGTGCATACTCCTTTTCGACCTCTAGGCTCTGCCCTCCCGCTCGCTGCTGAACTTAACAGAAAAATCAAGCGTCCAACCTTGATGTCGGGTCCGGTCCACCGGGCGGCCTCCTCTGGACTTCCGTCTGACGATCGCCATTTTGAACGGCGAAAGCATGATGGCTTCCTGGCTCCTCAAGCCCAAACACTTTAAAATTACAAAATTACCAGCCGCCCTTGGACCCACCGGGTCCCGGACCCCGGAGTTCTGTCCCCGGAACTCCATTTTTGCTCGGCCGTTCCAAACGGCTAACCCCGAATGACTTTCCGGCCCTATACCTCTAGATGCTCCCAAGTCGATCCAAATGACCTCAAATTTGAAATTTGATCTCAACCCACGTGCTCAAATTCGGCCCTCTTCACTACGAGCCTTTTGAACCATCAAAATTCAGGCGTGAGAAATCTCCTGAATCGCTCTACCCCGTTTTCCCTTCCAGGATAACATTCTTGCCGAGGAAGTCTAGGCCTCTGGGCCCGGATTGTCCGAAAGCCCTCAATTAAAAGACTAATAACATCTGGAAGTAAAAGTATGATTTTATGAATGATAAAATGTCTAGAGTTGATTTCATCTACGGGATTTCGACTAACGCCAAAGCTTTCATGATCAGTTGCATTGACTATGCCTTTGCTTGCAGGATATATGGAATTGGGCGCAGGACCCTCGAGGGCAGCTGCGGAAAAAAGACAAAGGAAAGAAATCAGGCAAGACTCTTCATGGAAAATAGGACAAGGATCAAATGAAGTTCCAGTTCTAGGGTGAACCTTTACGATCAAAAATCACCACAGACTGGAAAGAAATAACAGACACCAATATTGGCCAAGTTGATATTGATGAGTTTACATAAAGGGTCCAAATCAACCTGACAACCAAGAATGCAAGGCTGATTAGGAAAATTAGAATCGCAAAAGTTGCGGGCTTCCCCCCATCTCTCATTGCCCCCGAGCTAGTCATGGCTTATGGCAGGCATATCAAACCGAGACAAGGACCATTGTCGACAGGGATGGTAATATTCTAGCGGATATGTCAGCTGAAGGCATTACAAAGACCTTCCACATTCCCACCTTCGTCGAGATGGAGACGCCTACCATAGAGGAATGCAAAGTAGCGTGGGATGACAACCCGACTAGCTGCAAGAAGTTGATAAATCAGCACTGGCTCAAAGAGAAACGGGGCAGCGTTGCGAAGTTTCCTCAGGAACTCTTCCGCAGTGATTTTCATGAAGATTACCATGACTTAGTCACTAAGCTAAGTAGGGTGATGGGTCTTCCTACTGCTGCCTTCTTTCAGGATTGGATGGTGTACTTCGTTGAACAGATCCTCCGTGGGAATGAGGACATCACCACAAAATTTGCGTTCTACTAGGGAGCCATAATAAGCGATTGCTTTCATGAGCAGTTCATCAATGTCAAGAAAAGTTCCAAGTTCTACATGACCTCATATCTTGTCTACTCCTTGGCAGACCAGAGATAGTACAATGGGTTGTTTGTGGCACCTGATGAGGAGCAGGGTCGAAAACTGAAGGTCTATGACAAGTACCCCCAGCTCCAATTCTGGAACTTTAAGAAAGAGTATTGTAGGGTCAATGATGCCTTCATTGGTCACATCATCTAGCTGCTTGGAGGGGATTTTGAGAGAAGAGTCTCTCATAGTGCGTGGGCATTTTTGAAACAATACGCCTTCATGTTCCTTTAGTTCCCTAAGTTTACATATATTTGCGCCCAGGGTTTCATTGAGAGACCAAAAAAACTGCCCCGGTACCCCAACGACCGGATCATCCTATTGGAACTTTCCCGGCAACTCCAACACATACACTCAGTCTTCAGCGGAAAACACTTGGCAAGAATCTCCTATCCCTTGACCCTTGGTCGGGGCATGTACAAACTGCAAACTTTCTAGTGCACTGGGAATTCAGAAAAGGAGCTAGTGGAATACCACTTCCAATTATACACTCTGCACCCACGAATGGACCCGTATGGGCATGTAAGGAAGGCATTAGGGCCAGAGTACGCCCATTTACACAATGTCAAGGATTTCTGGGCAAATTGTCAGGATGACAAGGAAGTGCGTGCAAGGCATTACATGCGGATGACTGTGTGCTTCATAAGAAGGGTGCAACCATTTCCAATACCCGATTAGGTTGAGGAGGATGAAAGCACCGTAATGGACCCCAGATACCCCGCAGTCGCCAACTTGCCAATACCAACAATAGACTAGGATGAATAGGAGGTCGATGACCTCGATATTATAACCAAGTTGATCTTGGCCCGTACCAAGGAGTGGGTTGATGGACAGGTGGCCCGACTGAAATAAGGGGTGATCTTGACATACGAAGGGCTCAAAAGCGAGCCAAGCGTTGCGGAGGAGGCTGCTGCCACAACTTCGACGGGTGGGACATCTAAGTCCCCTCCAATCACTAGATCTAAGAAGAGGAAGGAAATGGAGAAGGAGTAGTCTTCAGATCCCAAGGTTTATATAAGGAAGGACCCAGGAGGCTCACCTTCCAAAAGGCTCAAGCAAACAGGGGGCACCACAGAGCAGCCTGTGATCCAAGAGGAAGAAGCAAAAGGTATAGATCAATTAAAACTGCTTTTGGCTCTCCCTATTTTGACTGCCCCATCATCTACCTCCCTAGCCATGGTCGCCACATCCTCGCCACAAGTGGAAATCTCTGTCCATCTTGCCCCTTCACCTCCGACCGAGCCTGTAATAGTAATTGATTCTTCCTCTGCTATAACTACTCCTTCCTCCACTGCGATGTCACCTACCACATCACTCCCATTAGCTACTATAGCGGCACCGACACCCGTTTCTACCTTGCCTGAGGCCTTCTCGAAACATATGCAGAGTCTCCCTTCCGAGCTCTCCTAGATCCTTATGGACCCCACTCTTCAGGCTGCCCTAGCGCAGGTCCTCACTACTGCTAAACCTTCACAGCCCCCGGTAGAACCACCGGCTATGAAGGCCACCATGTTAATCTCCGAGGAGTGGGAGAGATGGGAGAAAGAAACCTCGAAATCATTTGAGGAGGAGGTCGATGAATACCACGAGCACCCAGAGTATGAACACCGCACAATCGACAAGGTGGCCTACGAGGAAGAAGGAACAAGCTCTTCTGAGAGTGGGGATGAGGAGGAAGATGCCGGTGGTAGGGTCATCGTGCATGCCTTCAACGATGATCTTGAGGAAGAGATGGCCTGGTAGCCGAAGGGCACTAGAGAAGAGGCAAAAAGGTCGCCTCTTGGAGAAGAACGACAACAATAGGAGGAAAATCCAAGAGAAGATAAACCTGAGAGTGAGGCTCAAGCTGTCAAGAGCCTTGAAATTGAGCAGCCCAAGGAGCACGTGCACCAGGTTGAGAAAACTAAGGAAAAGAAGGGGGAGGAAATAGAGAAAGAAGAAAGTCCCTGGCAACAATTACCTACCAAGCCTCCCATCAAGCGCCTTGTGTTCATCCAGGACTCCGATGAAGAGGAAGGAGATGCTGCTAAAATGGAAGAAAGGGCCCCCGGGGATAAGGAAATAGAGGTCTTGGCCGGGGAGGGCGAGGGTGATCATGAATCACCTAAGCAAAAGTTTGCTATGCCTAAATGGCTGGAAAGACAACTTGAAAAGAAAACTCCTGTACCAAAGGACCCAAGAGCGAGGCTAGAGGCTATCTTAGCCCAAGTACAGATCACAACTTGAAAAGAGAAGAAGCCTATGATTAGATCCAAGGTAACAATGGATGTTTCTGGGTCTTGAGTTGTGCAGATAGCAACGCCTGTGGTAGGCCAGGCTGGTGTAAGCTACAACATCTCCACCCTTGATTTAGGAACTGCTACCAAGGAGCAAAAAGTGGGGCATCTTGAGGAGTCAGTGGCTACAGTGGTGCACCTGATAAAACAAGACAAGGTTTTGAAGGATGAGCTCAAAGCACAGGTGGCCGCCTTGACAGATTACATCCAACAGTGGTCCTTAATTGATGACCTACCCACCACATCCGTGGCTCCACCCCAACTGTTGTCCAGAGAACAGATTGACAAGTTGGAGAGAAGAAAGAACTTGGACAAGACTACTGAGAGTTGGTTCCGACAGGTCTTGTACATCGGGAACATGGGTATTAGTCGGGTTGTTCGAATAGCCAACAAGTTCTTGGACCTACAACAATCTCTCGAGAGCATGAGAAAGCTCTACACTGACTTCCCTGCCGCATACGAGTCCACCTATCCAAAAATTGAGGCCATCGTCCAGTTACCAAAGGTTGCATGGGAAAAGGGGCTTGCATTCAAAAGGGATGATCATTGGCTGATGGATGTGTGGAGGCGTGATTTTGACAACTGAAAAGAAAGGTTGGAGCAAATAATGAGTAAGGTGGATCCAGACATCGAATGGATCAAGGAAATTAGGGAAGAATGCGCTCGTTATCTCAAGTTGTTGACGGAGTATGACATGCCCATAGTACAGATGGATCCGGAGAAAATAAAACCTTACTTTCAGAAGAAGATGGTGGATGGGATTTCCGGTGAGATAACAATGGAGTTCATGAGTTTTGCTGCCCGTGCCTTTGACCAATCAGAGTTGTTCAGAGATCAGGGCATAAAATATGATGAGGACTAGAAGAAGCTTGAAGATAATGCTAAAGAATGGAGCTACCAAATGCTGCAATACAAGATCATTGAGGTAGACAAGCTCCAGCTAGTCATTCTAAAATTCATGGAATATACAGCTTCAGAGAAGCAAGAGGACAACCTTGTTATCAATGAAGAGCCCCCAAAGGAGTAGCTACAATAAAAGAGCAATCAACAAAAGACAAAAACACTACAGTGCCAACACTAAATGACAAAATAGGGAAGGAGACATAATGTAATTTTAAATTGTAATATATTGGGGGTTGGTGAGAACCCTATTTTGTAATGAATCTTGGCCACACAATGAGAATTAATCTTGGCCATTCATTTGACCTTTTGGGCACTATAAATAGGGGTCTCCTCTCATTTGCAAAGGGAGTTGAGTTGTTGTAAAGACATGCTGCTAAAATTTCTAATGAAAATACATTGACTTGGTGCATTTTCTAATTTCTTCACATGTTTCATGTTTCAATCTCCATTGTTAGATGCTTTACTTAGATTTATATTGTTGTTCTAGTTAGCTGTATTCTTGCTTTGATAGATTTTAGAAATGTTGTTCTGTGGTTGTGAAAATTCCTGCTATGTAGATGCCTCCTTAGTCCATACTTTTTGCTTTTTGTTGTTTGCTACTGGTAAATAGCTGTGTAAAGTTAGGCTGGGCTTAAATTCAAAGCTTCTCCACACTTTTATCTTCGTTCATGCATGTATATGGTGAATGAAAGGTGAAATATTTGCAGACCTTAGAAGATAGCACAAATTTCATAAGACTGTGAGATTTCTGGTTAAGTGAAATCTTGTTTTAAGGAAGCTGTCCATTGCAGGACTCCATGATTACTATTCACATTTGGTTGCAGGTCTAGGAACTTTCCATCTTCCCCGCTCTTTTTCCCTTTTTTTAGAAATAGCCTGTACTAAGGTTCATTGCACATTGTAAAGTCGAATTTGAAGAAATATCAAAGTTTTGGAATGCTGTCTGAACCTGCAGCAAGGTGAAACTTGACCTCCATCTTAGAAACTTCGGATTTGAAGATCTACCTCGCATCTAGCTAAGTAAGTCTGCCCTGTGATTACCAGCAAAAATCACATCAAAATCAATTAAGGAGTTCCATGCAAGTCATGAACTGACACCTGAGAGACCTTGGGGAGATTTTCAACCGCTTGCAGTTGGGGATTTCCTTTCAAGAGAGGTAGTGCACCTATGTACTGCCTATGTTGAGAAAGTGTGCAAAACACCCATCAACATAACCCTGATGAAAAAGAGATATTTTTATTGCAAGAAGTTAGGTTGCGACTAACAATTATGAAGCCCTCTCAATTTAGAGTAAAACACATATTTCAAACGGAGGGAATCACTAAGTAATCTCATGGAATATAGCACAATTAGGAAAAATGAGATTTTCACAGAAGAAAAGCCAAAAAGAATAGGAAAAGGCTGAACCATTTGGAAAAGAAATCTCCTTGTTTCATTCATCTTGGCTCCCAAAAATTGATCAGTTGAGCAAAAATTAGAGGTATGGCCTATTTAAAATCTTCTATAATGTATCAAAGACATTTACTATCTTTTTATTTTGTTGTCTAAACTCTGTATTATCAATTGGTGCTAAATGAAACATTTTGTCTTCTTTATTTTGTTCAAGGTAGCCTCTTTGTTGCTATTGATGGCCTTTTGTTGGGCTTGATTTTTCTCTTTTATGCCTCATCTTCATTATACTAAAGTTTCCATGTCATTATAATGTTGATTTTCTCTATTAATCAGAGATTTCTATTGTTATTTAAACCATATTAAGTAGGTTTAGCAACCTTGCATGTCACCTCTTATTGACCTTCATGAAAGGTCCATCTATATGCATTACCAATGCATCTGTTGCTCTTAAATTTTCTTTTTGTTTCAATAATGCGATGAAAGGAAAAACTTGAGTCCTCTAGCCATCGTGCCTCCTCTCTTATTGTTGAGGATTTTATATGTAATCTTTGTGTATTCGGCTTGCAACCAAGAACCCACCTCTTCACTGAGTATCAGCCACCACCCAAGCCATGTTTATTCCTTAACAATGTTTGTTACCCTGGTGTATGTATTGGCCATCATGGTCGAGGTGTGTATTCAACCCTCACAGAGCCAAATTATTTTGTGGGTAATCTGAAAGGATAAAATCCATGTTCATGGGTTGCATAAGACTTCATGTCTTAATTCTACCTTCATGGTGTGAAGGTATATATATTCCCATTGAATCTTTTCATTCCTTATGGCTACTAAAGGTTGTGGGCTCTTAGCTTTGACTTAGCCTCATAAGGCAATTAATCCCACCTTAGAAACTCCACCATGATGCAGGTATGTATGTTGAAGGTTTTGACAACCAAATAAGGGGGTGGTGGCCAATAGGCCTTTACCACCATGTGTTAGCAGAATACTGATCTGTAATAATGTTGATTTATATAATCTTCTTGGAAGTTGATCTTCCCACATATGTATATGTTCTTTTATGTCTGTATAGACTACCTCACATGTCAAAAGATGTTCCAAAGCAGGTTGACCCTCGTTTGGTTGAGGGATCGACCCATTTTGTTGTATCATTTCCTTAAACCTCCCTTAAATGGGGGGCATGTAAGTGTAATTCACACCAATGTTGTTAACAGTGAGAACTATAGTGGGTCATTTCTAGAATGAACACCCACATTTTTTAGACGATGACAGTAAATATTCAGATTAAACACGTCCCATGAACCACCAATTTCATGATTCATTTACCTGGTAATAGGGATATGAAATAATCATTGTAAATCAATATGAATATTAGAATCAAAAGTATTCTTTATTAAATTATTTTGAAACAAAAGATTGGATTTGTGCAAAATGAACATCCATAATTATACAAATGGGAAAGAACGAGTTAAATGATTAACGAGAACACTCTTATTTTCTATGTAAACTTGTGAAAATATTAAAGGGATTTTCCTAAAATTTGAAGTAAATCTAGTGCACTTTTAAAATCTTCTTAGATTGAATCCAGAAGTTATTGGAAAATAGGTTTTCTGGTAAAATGTAATGTTTTCTTTCTACACATTTAATGAAAATGGAAACATAGTATTCTATGTAAAAAAAAATGGTTTGTTTCTATTTAATTAAAGAATGTATACACTTACTATAATACTGTAATCAAAGGCCATATATGTGTATATACATAAACCAATTATGTATATACACATATATGCGATATACATTCTTTTAACAACTTATTTTCTTTTGAATAATGTATGAAATCACTCAGTAGAGACAAGAGAAAGGAAGCACTTGAAATAGTATGTTGAGACATGTGTTGTGAAAATTGCTTGAACAATACATTAAATTGTTGCATATTGAACATATTAAATGACTAATTTTCTATTACATAATGTACAAAAGCAATAAATTTGGTTCAATGTGTTTTACAAGAATTTGTTGATTTATAGGATTGCCTAGTGAATCATATGAAGATTGTGCTTGTAAATTTTATGATATAATTGCATAAGAAGGTTGGGTAGGATAACCTATTGTAAACCAAATTGTATGTTTGCAAACTAAATGCTAGAAGGGAAGAGTGTTTCCTTATGTATATAGAAGGTTTCCTTCTGAGATAGGTGCCAAAAATGGAATACCAGAGGATATAGGTTTTGCTTTTTTCCAAAATCTATCATTTTGTTGTTGTATACAACGTATGCTTCACCAAGCTATGTAGCTCATAATACTGAATGGACTAAAATGTTGTATCTCTGCCATTTTCTAACATTGATCTTGCATGTTCTAAATATGGATAGAAATGCATGTATTTATGTTAGACACGCACCAGATTCCACCTTGCATATCATTTTCTCTTGTTAAGTATTATGTGTAGGGTTGGGTATTCTTCAAGTTAGGAAGAATTATGAGGAAGCGTAGCTTCATGGTTGGGTGGAAAAGCGCCTGAACCGTGTTCTCATCCACCAGTTGTGGTGACCATTGAAGTGAAATAACAAGGAATTCCATCTTTGATTATTGTACTTTGTACTACTTGATGTATAATTTGAGTTGACTAAGTGGTAGTGTTAGCCTAGTAAAACTATGTAATCTAACAATTTGATATTTGGGAATGAAAAAAAATCATTATTTTGGACATGATGTGCTATGATAGAAAATAGCTAATTGATTTATGTATTGAATTTATTATTCATAATGTCATAATTGATTTATTGGTGTTAGTTTGGAATGACTCATTACAACTCAGTATTGACCATTTTTTATTGGCCATGGGTTATGTGCCCATGTGATCATTTAATATTTTTCATCATGTTTTTGGGCTGTCCACTAAGGGGGCATGGGTTGTTCCTAGTGGTTTTACTTTTTGTTTTAGGATACCATGTGTGGTATTCTCTCCCACAAAGTTCTATATATTAGAGCATTGAGATGGCATTTTTAAGAGTTTGTTTTGCAAGTTGTCAAAGTAATGAAGTGTTGCTGAGATTCAAAGAGGAGTGTTGTATTTTTGTATCTCATTTGAAGATTAATACAAGCATTTCATCTCTTTGGGTGTGGAGTTTTTTTCCCACAATATTTTCTCCATGTATATCTTGTGTCACTTGTGATTCTCAACTTGTGGTATTGTTGTTTTGCTTTCATTGTTGGAATTGTTAATCACATATCATAATATTAACAATCTTGAATATATAATTTCATATTTGCAACCACATATTTAAGGTCATATTGCTGCAAGTTTTACCTTGAATTTTCCAACAGTAAGTTCCCAAAAGGAGGGGAAAGTCCATAGGGATAAAGGGATGGAGGTGGAAAACAGGAACATGAAGGGGATAATTTATAGAGAGATGGAGAAATGAAGCATGGGTAGAAGTACATTGTGGGTTTGCAAGTCCACAAGGATGCATTAATAAGGTTGAATGCTTGTGGGAATGTAGAAAGCTAGGGGAGTAGGAAGTTTGCACAAAGTGTAAATGTGCATAAAAATTCCTTAAATATGTAAAGTAAAAGGAACAAGAAGTTGCCTTGTAGAGATGTGAGGGTATAGAGAATCAAGTGAATTATAAAATTCTACAAGGAGTTCACAACTCCATAAGCAAAGAAGGAAATTGGAGAAACAAGAAGTAGAGGGAAGATAGTAGTTTTTCGAAAAGTGCAAACATTCACATAAGTTTTGTAACTCTACTGGGGAATGGAAGTTGACCTAGAAAATCCTCTAGCTTAGGTTTTTTTTTATATTTCTACAATCTAAGGAATGTGACAAGGACATGATAGGAGGAAAATCATTACACCAAACACAAATAACCAAGGAGGCACATCGAAGGAATTCTTTGATCATTTATCAATGATAGGAAAAATAAGGCCAATACAATAAAGTGGGCACCAAACTTAGAAGATTTTATAATTTTTTAGGTGAGTGCCAATAGGAATAATCAAGTTTCAAAGTGAAAATTACTTCAAACTCTCATAAGGTCACTTATGTACAAATTTTTACTTCTAGCAGTGGCCATATTTTACAGTAGCTTTTCTTAGTGTTTTATTTTCAAGTAATGGATGAGATTATTTTAGGCTATTTGTATTTTATTAGTCATTTTAAAATTACTTTTCTTTGAAGTTCCTTACTACTACTTATAAATAGGTTCACTTTAAAGCAAGCCTTTCTGGGATATTTTATTATACTTTTATATCCCTAAAGGCCATTATTTGTAAACTATAAATAAGTGCTTTGAGCACACAAACTCTAAAGGATTATGGAATTTTACCTTATGAACTACCAAAAGTATTGTTTAGCTAAAGTTACTATTGAACACTTGTTGATAATTTCATCAAGAGAACTAACAATGAATTATATTGAATTGATTTTTGTATTAAAGATATATTTTTTTGCTTGAATTGTAGCTTTGAGTATAATTTAGTTTTTTACTTCTTGAAATTTTGTGTTGTTATTCATAATATTTTGTTTGTGGTGGAATACTAGTATTTGATTTAACCAATAACAACTATTGTGTTCATTCATGCTTAGATAGTTTATTTTCTTAATATCTTAAAATATCATCGTAGAGCTTGACTATTAACAATTTGACACATGTATTTGAGGTAAAAACATAGGCACTTCATTATTTCTTCTATAGAAACCCCCTAAGTGAAATTTTGTACAGTGTGAATTTATTGTAATGCCTAAAATTTGAAATACAAATGAAAGCAAAATAGAATGTAAACTTAAACTATCTAAACCAAGCAAAACCTCTAGATAGAGCTCACAAAAGAGATCAAAATAAAGCATACCATCAAACAATCAAAGAAGATGTTACCATAACCTCCATCGTGATTTGATTTGCTCCTTGATGGGTTGGAATGCCGATGCTCCTTGCTTGAAGATACCAATTTGACATTTACCTAATATAAGTGATGATTGATTAAAATGAAGGACATAATGCTTGAATTTATACTTTTGGAAGGATGAATGGATAGTCAAGATCTAATGATGTGATTAATAGTGGAGGATGGTTGTGAGGATTTCCCTAGCATCAAGGAGAGGATGGAGGGTGGAGATGGAGGTTGTTCGTTTATGAATGGCTAAGATAACTTACTAAATTTAGTGAGTAATTGTGAGCATGAGGAAAATAAGGGATATGTGCACCTAATAAGGCTGTATTCTTGGATTATGCTGAGAGAATAAGGGAACCATAAGGAAAAGCATTTTTAGGTGCCCTTTATTCTTGAAATGTGTTGAGAGAATAACGAGACCATGAGGACAAGTGTTCTTAGGTGCCCTTTATTCTTGGAATATGTTGAGAGAATAATGGGACCATAAGGAAAAGTGTTCTTAGGTGCCCTTTATTCTTGGAATGTGTTGATGGAATATATGTTTAAATAAATATTATTATTATTTAATTATTTTAGCCATGTGTGAGATGGATAATAAGTGGAATATATATTTATTTATAAATTTATTGTGGGGAGATGGAAAAAGTGGTTAATTAAATAATATGATTATTTAATTGATGGACTTTAGGTAAAAGAAGACTAGACTAGGTGATGAGATTGGTTAATTAGGACTAGGTGATGGTGATTAGACCTAGGGAATATTTTAGGTGTCTACACTTATAAATTATGTATAATCTTAGTCTATGATTTATTTTAGGTTTATTTAGGTTTCATGGAGTTTCCCATCATAATTTGAAGAATGATTCTACCAAACATGCTATTTCATTTTGTGTTGTCTTGCAAGAAATAAACTAGGACACTAACAATAAGGAATCACATTCTAATCTCTATGGTGGTCATTTTGAAAAGTAGAAAAAAAATCATAATTTATAAAATATTTTATTTATCTTATTCACAACATGATTTCCATCGATTCTTATGGCATTATGTAGTTTCTTTCTACTTTAAACCACAAAACTAAAATTTGGGGTTGAGAGCTGCTTTGTCCATTCTTACTCATCCTTGGGAAAACATTTACATAGAATTAGTTAATGGCTTTTTGATGATTTTTGTTTCCATGATTGTGTTTTTATGGTTGCCAATCGATTCAAAAAATGACGAAGTTCATTACATACTGTAAGACCAATTTTACAAGCTAGTTAGCTTAGTTATTCTTTGAATCTATCTTGGAGATCCTTTGGTCTCCCTACTAGCATCAAATCCAATTGTGACTCATGTTTTGCGAGGAATTTCTTAGGAGTTTCTCTTAAATTTTATAAATCCTTCCACCCACATTTAAATGGTCAAATTGAAGTTGTGAACTAGACTATCATGTAAAGTTTGAGGATATACAAAAAATACTCCTAATAAGTTACATCTTAAGCATACCTACGTTTGATGGTCTATTCTTCCAAAAACTCACTTTTTGAGGTCTATCTTAGTTTCTAATCCTTGGCTCTCTATAAGTTTCCCTTATGTTTTCCTTCTCTAGCTACCATGCACATTTATAAAGAGTAAGATAAGGCTTAGTCCATCTAACATTTGTTATCTCTTTAATCTAAAATGGTTCAAATTCTTCACAGGAATCAAGCAAAATAAATGTACATCTCATGGATTATGTAATGAAACAACTTCCACAATAAAAGAATATAATACTAAATATGCTACAAATACTCAATAATAATATGCCACTTCGAGGGGACAACCTCCAAATCCACTTCAAGGGGGATACCTCTAATAGTCTTCAAGAAGAACACATTACTCGACATGATGATAATAACTAACCTATACCTCCTCCTCTCTCTCTCTCTCTCTCTTTCTATATATATATAAATTATCCCATATATGATTATAATAATGAATATGTAACTCATTTAAGAATTAAGGTAGCCACAAGCTGACTACTCATAACACAACACACACTATAGAGTTAGGGGCATAATATATTTAGCGAGTAACATCACTTCTAGGTTGGGACAAAATATGGTTGTACTTGAAAACCATTATTTTAAGGAGTAAGCACATAGTCTAGAGTCAATACTCTTTGCTGTGGACCTTGTATTATTCTTTAAAAAGTTTTCATGAATAATTTTCAACTTGATATTCTAGCATAGTTGTTTATCCAACATGTTGTCAATGTTTATCTCCTTAAACACTATTGTGAGTCAATAATGGAAATTGAACTTCCCACTTTGATATTGTTCCTAATTTTTAGCTTGCACTAGATGTTAATTGAATTTACTACATAGTTCACCATATTTGCTAGTGTTTTTCTACTTGATACATTGTTTCTAAACAAAGCTAACTTTTACATTAGGCCTGTTAGATATTTAACCATTAGATGTCTCAATTTTTACATGAGGATTCATAAGGTATAACATAAGATAAGTTAATATTATATCATTTTACTATCTCAACATTCATCTTATGTAAAAAGTCAAAAATTAAATTCTAGTTGTTAGGTTGTTAAATTTGACATAGCTAATTGTTAAATTACTTTCAAGTTTCTCATGTTGGTTTTCATTTAACAAAATTGAGATTGCAAACATATAATTTTCACAGTCCATAATATTTGTGGACATCTAAATTTGGACACTTAATTTATCCAAATTCATCCCCTTTCATCTTATTTTCGTTAATTAAGTAATACTACTATTATTTAATTAATAGCTTTAATTATGTCAAATCCCTAAGGTATTTAATCAATAATACCTTATCTCTTTAATCCTCCTTTCATCAATTCCATTTATTTAATTCCCTTTATGTCACATCCTCCATCATTTTTATCTTATCTTAATTCATCTTCTAATCTCATCATTAGGATGTGCACATGCCTAATCCTTGATTAGGATGTGTCACATCCTCCAACTTTTGCAAGTTGGCCTCTAATCTCTCTTAGCCACCTAACCATCCTCTAATCCTTCACTAACTAGCCTAATTAACCTCAAGGAATTTTTAATTCCTTTTATCCTTCCAAGGAATATTAAATTTTTCTCTTCCCCATGTCCTTTATGACATGTGTCCTTAGTCAACCCTATTAAATGCTTTTCTTTTTGACAAGGCATCTCTCTTCCCCATGTGAATTTTTAATTCACCTTTTAATCCCCCAAGGCACCCAAAATGAATTTTTAATTCCTTCACTTATTCTTTATTCTTTCCCATCTCCCCATGAGAATATTTGAGGAATTTTTAATTCCCCACTTGTCCTCTCTCCCACATGGGGACAAGTACCTCCTTTATGAGGAGATCTTGTCCAATCCCAAGGTACTTTGTACCCCCTCCATGTCATGTCCTTCTCCTTCCACCTCATGTCCACTTCACCTTTTAGGGCTATATCATTTGCCACATGTCAAGATGTGGGGGCTTGTGAGTTCTCAACTCACCTTAGCCCTACATCTTGATATTTTGTGCTCAATCTTGACCGTCCATTTCCCCTAGGAATTCTCAAAAATCTTATAAATACCCCCTCTTTTCTCTCATTTGGGAGAGATCATTTTGCTAGCCAAACTCTTGCAATTTTGTTTCTCAACTTATACTTAGCCATTTTCTTGTGTTCATCCACTTGCACTCATCCTCACAACATCATTTAGCTTACATCTACTTGCCATCCAAGGAGCATACACATCAAAGATCGAAGGGCCAACCAAAGGATCGATTCGAGACAAGGTATAAGGTTCCATTTGTTGCTTTTATCTTGTTTTGTTTCCAACTTAGGCTAATCTTGAGGTGTAGGTTGTTTTAGTGTTTATTTGCACTCTTTTACTTGCTGCTTGTTTTCTAACGCTCACATTCGACCTATCACAATATTATTGTGCATAGCTTTTAACTTTGACTATGTAAGTTTTTTCCCTTTAAGATTTTAGAGTATGTTCTAGATCTTATAATTTGACATATAATATGTTATATATTCATGTAATTTCTTCATGAAAGTTGTTAATCAAGTTTGTAGATTAGTTTATAGAGATTTTTGTCACACAATTGTTGAGTGTAGACCTTCTTCTACTATATTTAATTCCCATAATTGTCATAGGAGTTGTAACGGTAGAGTCTGACATACTAGTTAGGAAATATCCTTATAGTTGACGAATTAAAAAAGATTGTGATAAATGATTGTAAATGATTTTTGAAGTTTGATCTAAGATGAGTAGGTTGAGATGATTGGGCCCTGCGAGTTTTGTGACTACATGTGATCTTGGGTCAGCCCAACACTTGTGGCCTTGATTTCCACAACTACAATTTTGATCCCTTTTTGTGTAGTTCTAAACTTGGGGTCTACTAATATTTGGTACCTATAATAAGCTTCACATATGCCTTTAATCTACAATTAAACACTTGATGTTTTTGAGGAACATTATTGGAACTTGCTATGCTAGGCACAAGAAGCGAATTTTTCTCCTCCTCTTACCCTAGTCAAGCCTGTTATCATTCTTAACAATTTTGATTAAAATCAAAGACAATAAGCAACAAAAGCAACCGCTATAGCTATGATATTGTTTAGGCTTTTGGACTTTAGTGTAGTGAGGTATGATAAAATGAACATTGGAATGACCTACTACAAGAGCCAAGGCTTTGCCATGTGTTGATGTGAGAGGTAGTGTGTAAAGATAAATAGTGACTAATTACTGATCATTTTCAATAATAGATGTGATGGGGTTGTCCTAATGATGGACAAATTAAGGGTTGATTGATGATCCAAAGGACCTATAGGTGGCACCCTTTTATATTCGTCCTAAGTACATAATTTGAAAGCTTTGACATTAGATAAGACAAAAAACAACTAGATGGAAGTGAGTTGGCTTGAATTTAAGATAAAATTTGAATTTAAACATAGAAGGCTAATTCTATAACGACTTGGATTAAAACCACACTTAAAATTTTGAACGAAACAAATAAATTGATAATTTAAAATTTACAATAAAAATACTAAATCATTAAAAACCATATACTAATGCAAAATACTTAAAACACAACTTAAAAAAATAAAAAATATAAACAACAACGAGAAGAATTGCTAAAATTTAACAATTCATAGATATACATTAAAAATATAGAAGTAGGTGAGCATCACCTTTCCTTTTCTTCCACCAACCCCACACCCACCTAGCCACCAGTGCCCTTCTTTCCTACTCCATATTCCCACCCACATCAACTTTCATTCAGAAACGCAATGTACTCTTTTAACTCCAACAAACTTTCGACCCAACAAATCCACAAGCCAGTCAATTTCGACCCAAATGCCAAGTCTTCTTCCAACGCCTAACAAATAATTATTTTAGACCGGAAGATCTACAACGTGTTTTTTTTGCAATAAGAGTCCACTTTGAAGCTCACAGATCCGAACAGTTCACGTGCAAATTAAGCATTGTTGGTTTTGGCCATGGCTTCCGTATCTCAGGCACTCCTGAAACCTCACATTGTCACAAATGGAGGCCACACGAAAGGAGAATCACATACTCGCTTGTCTGTCCCATTGGGGTCTGCCCACCCAAGAGGTAATTTGAACATACAAGGAAGAAGAACTGCACAAAAACCGTTAACTGCAATTGGACAGCACCATGACATTAGAATTAGACGGAGTAGGATGAGCAAAGTTGGTGTGTGTAGATGCTCAACAGCTGCCCCAGAGAAGCCTCCTCAGGTGGAGCAGATTGTATTGCAGCCCATCAATGAGATCAGTGGAACAGTGAAGCTTCCTGGATCAAAGTCCCTCTCCAATCGCATTCTTCTGTTGGCAGCTCTAGCTGAGGTTGGTCGAAATCACTATACTTTTGTTGGTTGTTATAATTATAATTTCAATTTGGGTTATTTCATTAATATTTTCCATGATATGTTTCAGGGAACAACTATTGTCGATAATCTTCTAGACAGTGATGATGTGCGTTACATGATTGGAGCATTGAAGACCCTTGGCTTGGATGTTAAGGAAGAGCGTGAAAAAAATCGAGCTATTGTTGAAGGCTGTGCAGGTCGGTTTCCAGTGGGGAAACTAGGGTTAAAGGAGGTTGAACTCTTTTTGGGAAATGCGGGCACTGCAATGCGTCCTTTGACTGCGGCAGTTACTGCAGCAGGTGGGGCATCAAGGTATGGCTTCCATCTAATATTCCATTGGCGTGCATTTAAAAAAAAAAAGTTTTCTTTTTTGATCGAATGTTCATACCATTTCTCTGCAAAATCTTGTATTTTCAGGTACATCCTTGATGGGGTTCCACGAATGAGAGAGAGACCTATTGGAGATTTAGTCGTTGGCCTTAAACAACTTGGTGCGGATGTTGGTTGTGTCCTGAACACCAATTGCCCACCTGTATATATCAATGCAAAAGGAGGTCTACCTGGTGGAACGGTAAGACGAGGTTTATGATTTTATATATCTGTCTTACTATGATGGAAACCATAGTATGATCTAATTTATTATTTCCCAAAAGTTCTAAGTTCCATATAATTACGAATGCCACAGAGCATAGTAACATTACACTCCAAAAACTCACGATTAATCCCAAGGAATCATGAACCACGACGTCTACTATGCTGTTTCCCCAGTTTTTCCCAAGTTTTTCAAAGAGTGGTTCTGACATGTTTTTATGTAATCAATTCATGTTTTGGCTCGTTTTTCCACTTGGGGCATAAAAAATAAAGCACTGGGAGCCCGGAAATTCTTAGCTTAGGATTAAGCTCAGGGCATTTAAAATATTTCTTTTTCTTTTATTTTGAATATATTTGTTTTAGAATTAAAATTTTAAACACTAATAGGTTTTTTCTTTGAATTTATAACCTTATGGGGGGGTTTGTGCAAAACACATAAGGCTGCCCCTAAAGGCTGTGTTACCAGCCTTTTGTTTTTCACCTAAACCTCATAGGTGAAAGTAAAATAGCTTTTTTAATAAATCATGCTCTTTTATAATTGGATTTTTTTTGTGAACTATATATATTTCTTTATCTCTAATCTCCAGGAAGGTAGCAATTACCATTTTAGGACCAGCTTTTTGTTTTCGACATAAACTTTTTAGGTGTAAGTAAAAAAACATTTTTAATAAATCATAACTTGCTTTTATAATTGGATTTTTTAATGTTCAATATTTATTTCTAATCTGTAGCAATATATTTGACGTGAAATAACAAAATCAAGATTTTCTATATATATATGAATATTATATATTTTTTAGTTTCTCATGTTTTTGCCAGAGTTTTTCCCATTTTAAACCTGGGTAGTTGAATTCCATTTACACTTTTGCCATGCTGTGTTGATGATGTGTAAATAGAATGCTACTATGCCACAGAACATATCTAATAAGCAACACCAGGATGGATTATGATAGATCCAATTCTGATTTGCCTTAGAGCATAGGTAGTTTGTCCATCAACCTTAATGAATCCAGATTAAATTTAACAACAGTGAAATGATTGTGTTTTTGTCATGTGTGCCTATCTTTGAGGATCTGATGCTATTGTCTATCCTTTATAATATCCGTTAGTCTATCCTTCACAATATCCCTTATCCGTCTAATCTATACTATACCAAGATAATGAAATAATCTCAATTGCGAAGAGCAGTCGAGCAGTCTCTAGATCCCCGAAGTTGGCAACAAAATCAGTGCTGTTTCTCATGTGTTCCTTTATGTAACCAGTGGCTATTTGTTGCCTCTGCTCATATTCGACAATTCATACCCTTGTCACAAACTTGCCAATGCAAAGGGAGGCCTTATATGACTTATCCAGCTGGTTGGCCTGCTTGAGATCTAGAATGAAAATTCTTTACCTTTACCTCCCAAGCAGTAGATTAAATAAAACTAACGCTAAGAAAACTTAGAAAAGTTCTGCTTTTAACCTTGATCTGTTTTAACTTTTATGACTTTGACGCTGATGATGAAAAAATTATATAAATGTTTACAAATAAGTTAATAACCAAATTAGGTCAACAAAATTTGAAATTATAAGAAGCTACAATGACAAGAGCAGATGCTAAAAAGGGTTTCAAGTTTCTACTACTGAAAAGAAACTAAAACCAGAACAAAAGATCCTAAGTGGAGGGGGTGAAACTAAACGTAGGTAAACCCTACGCAAGTCAGGATACAACTATACAATTCAAAAAACTATGTGAAAGAAATGCCTCCGGCCAAATAAATGACCAATTAATCGAGTGAAGGGTCTGATAGGGCACATTGAAGATGTTCAGTTCTGTTGACAATAATAAACTTGTAGGAGGTATTTTGTATTATGTATAGTTCGAAGTCTAAAAAAGGTGAGAGTGGGAGACTTATTCCCTTTATCTGATCAAAATGGAGAGATGGAAGTTACACCTGTAATTTCCTATTGGATAAATCTTGCTTGCTTAGTGGAAAAGAATGGTAGCTCGCAAAGCTGACCCGAGTATGATCACAAGTCGAAATAGATCCAACATGACAAGGAAGATTGCTTTCTTATGGTTAGAGATTGCTTTCAAGGATAGTATACAAACAGAAGAAACAGAAGTCTGTGCCACCTTAGAATTCTTTATAATATCAATTTCTGAAATTCTCTGTTAAGTTCAATTTGTGCTGTCACCTAAGATATTGGTGATGCCAAATAACTAAATTCTCGTCTCTTTGGAGTCAGAATAATTGTAACATGTTTTTGGCTATCTGCTGAAAATATTCTTGTGTGAAGTTTTTTTTTTTCTGAATAATGTTTACTTTTTCAGGTCAAACTTTCGGGCTCTATTAGCAGTCAGTATCTGACAGCACTGCTCATGACAGCTCCTCTAGCTCTTGGAGATGTGGAAATTGAGATCATTGATAAACTAGTATCCATTCCCTATGTTGACATGACGCTGAAATTAATGGAGCGCTTTGGTGTAAAAGTAGACCGCCACAATGGTTGGGAACGCTTCTCTATAAAAGGTGGTCAAGTTTACAAGTAAGCTTTAACAATAAGATAGTTTATGCAATTTAATCATTTGAATCCCATTTCATGGCTACAATTTTGGTTATCTAGACTATAGCTTGTAGCATTGTGCAATCAGAGCTGCTTGGATTCCCCTAGATAAATTCATGCATTCTAATCGTCTACTTCTACTTTATTCTGGCAGTCAGCTTGCTTATATCGTGAAGAATAATCATTTTAGTAGAAGAATGAACATCCTATTTTTAAAATTCTGTCATATGCATTGTTCATATCAAACAGGTCACCAAGAAAAGCGTACGTCGAAGGCGATGCGTCAAGTGCTAGTTACTTCCTTGCAGGTGCTGCTGTCACCGGTGGAACAGTTACAGTGGAAGGCTGTGGCACAAGCAGCCTGCAGGTAGATGGTAGTTATAAGTTGTGACCAACCTGATAGAACCAATTAGAGCCGAGTGCTAATTATATTGGAAAATTTTCTCTTTGATGAGTCTAATTTTTATATGTGCAACATGACAGGGAGATGTAAAATTTGCCGAAGTGCTTGAGAAAATGGGATCAAAAGTCGTTTGGAGTGAAAATAGTGTGACTGTGACTGGTCCACCAGCTGAACTATCGAAGAAAAAGCGCTTGATTGGTATTGATGTTAACATGAACAAAATGCCTGATGTTGCAATGACTTTGGCTGTGGTTGCCCTTTTTGCTGATGGACCCACTGCTATAAGGGATGGTAAGTTTCAAGTTCCTTTTTTGATCCTGTTAGTTCCTGATGGCAAGATGTCCAATATTTTTCTTAAAGTTTGTGCAAGATGCTTAAGATGAAATCAGCAATGAAAGTTCATAATCAAGGTGTACTGGAACAAAGGAATTCTTGTCACCATCCAATATTGTAAGATCAACCACAGTAAAGGACTCCACAGCACATGGATTTTCTTTTGTTTAGGATTATAGTATCATCATTTCTTGAAGTTCACTAACTTGAAGATCAATTCTTACCAAAAGTGGTTTATGGTGCAGTTCAATCTTTTTTTTATGTTTTGTGCACCGCTGAACATTAATGGGGCTACATTATGTTGAACTTATCAAATGGTGAATCATAATATTAATCGGTATAGGATGGTATCAAAACTTTGAAAATGCCAACAACGTAATCCCTTCTCCAGGAAAAATAAAGGAGATGTGTCCATTATTGATCGAGAATAGTCAATAAGGCTGAGATTAGATAATTTATAACAACTACATTGGAGTACGCAAGGTTTTCTTTCTGAGGTAGAAAATATAGCTAAATGCCACACAAATGGTTGATGATCAAGAGTTCCTTAACTCCTTAACAATCAGTAATATGACAGAAGTTTACCATTGGTACCAAAGAGAGGTACCTTAAGGATTGCTTTATGAATCTTATGCCAATCCTTCGAGTACTAGAAGAAGAATCATTTCAGTGAGCTATAACTTCAATTTTTTATTCAAGGGTAGGCTCTACGGGGAGCACTCAGCCAGGTGTCAATCCCTGGACATTTTCATACAACCATTCTCAGGTCCTGCTTGGGCCTTTTAACAATAAAAGATTATGCTATTCATTCTTTTAGTCTGAGCCTTATTGCAAGCATAAGACAATGTTGGCCCTGTTTGGTTATGATTAAATCCATGTTTCTTAGAGGTGATCTTCCCTCTCATGGCTATTTGTACTTGTACTTTGGCTTATGGTTTAGGTTTAACTACTGTAGGTTTGGCCCCACTTGCATTTGCATATTTTTTGTACTTCGTGTTTAGTCATCCTTGATGACCTGAGGGCTTTTTACTGATCCAAATAGAAGCTCCAAATCTCTCACCAGCAATACTGCAAGCACCTTCTAATGGTTTGTAGTAACAATCATCCATTTTCTATGGTCTGTACTCTGCAATACCTCCAAGATTAATCTTCTATCTTCACCAGATGCTGTACCAAAAAGTCCAATTGTGCAGGGGAATCTGTTAAGCTTGACTACATTGCGTTATCTTGAGGATGCACAAAACCTCACGTGGTATGCATCAGAGAATCCACCAAGGTCTTAGCTACCCGAGTTCCAAACTGTAGAGCTTAACTCTCCATATGGTGAGTACCAAGAATATCTTTTCCCCCATCCTTACTGGGGTAGAGCCCACTATATGACTTGTGGGATTCCCCTAGTGGTGTTGAGGGGCAGCACTGCACAGGGCAGATTTGATTGTTACATTTTTATGTGGCTCAACAATAACTGGTGGAAGACAAAAAGTTACCTGTGGAAGAGTTAACTCTTTCATATTCCATAACATTTTTTCGTTTTGGCGGCATTATATAATTATATATACAAGTGTATGATGTTAGGAAATAAGACAGCCACTATGTTTTTTGTTGCAATCTTAACATCTTTCCCATGTGTCATTCTGTGAATGTTTATTCTTATTCTTAATCATTGTTTAATATTTGCTTCTGCACGTGACACATTTGAGTCCTAGCAAGTTAAAGTGTTATACCCCAGATATCTCCAGCGATCTGGATCATCTACACCACTATTCTCTTTTAAGCTGATTGCACTCTCTGAGTCCTGACCTATATTGGCTATTTCTGGGCATGAATATAATGACTTCATATAATTCTTTCTTTCTATCTCGTTTGGGTAGCCTTGTGCTGATGTCAAATAGTGGCTTCCCACTTGAAACATAGAAACAGAAATGTCATTAGGTTTAGCATGGATTCACACCCTGCAAAAGCAGCTAGCTTTTATGTGAGTTATTAGGTCATCATAGTACAATGTGGAGAGAAATTCCCTAAGAACAAGTTACACCCATGCAGAACCTTTTACTGATTCCTCTAATTTCTAGTTTTAGGCACTTCTTGTATCATAAACCATAAGCTAATTATATTTGTTATACTTGTCTCATGCCTAATTCTGTCCCCTACGCACATAGTGCTGTCTACAAACCTGGCAATAGTACCTTTTAACTTTATATTTTGGTCCAAGGATGATATTGTGTGACAAAGATAGTAGCTTTATTAATTTGCTACTGGGATTCTCGCCACAATCTTTTGTGTTTAGTAATACTATCAAATCTTGTGCTTTAACATATTTTAGGTAATGGCTTCTAGGGCTAATTTTGTATATGAACATCATTTGCCAAATAGTAACAACAATCAACCACATGCTCATATATCATCTTTCTAGCATTAAATTGGGACTTTATATTCAATATCATCATTTTATCAGTTATGAGGACAATAACATCTTCATTTGTTCTTGGATACTAATATTTATAATTTGGTATATCTTGTTACAACTTGGTAGGCTTTATATTACTATAATGCATAATATATTCAAGGTAGACATTGTAAATATAAAAAGACAATATAGGTAAGCATTTCAGAACCTCCTGGGACCAGAATCAACTCAAAAGTCTACTCATCAAAATCATAACTTATAGTCCTTATGTTGTATGCCTCTCATATGTATAGAGATACATGTATTTCCCTTTTGGCTGCAAGAATAGGAATCAATTACAGTAAAACCAAACTTGCGATGTAAATACCAGGTTTTTGGGCCAGAATTATTCATGAATCATAGTGCGAAGATAATCTCCAGTCTAATGCAAACTTTTTTCAGTGCTCATGTCAGATTTTTGTATTTGTTAGTGATACAAGTCAATATCAGTCTTAGAAAACCTTTTTCCAGTTGTCATGTCAGATTTTCGTATTAGTGAGTAATAAAAGTTAGTCCCAATCTTAGAAATTGGTCCCTTTTTGATTCCCTAGGATATATATATTTTTTTGTTCTTTTATCTGTAGCCTTTATTTGTATGAGATGAACAAATACTGGACAATGTGGAAGAGAATGCAACAATAGATGTGGATTTAACTCACTATTTTGGAAAGTGACAGTTTCGCTATTAATGTAGTCTTGAAAATCAGGCCAACAAAAGATAGACAATCATGAGGCAAACTGAATTTCTTCCTGAAATTTATGACAAAGGTGGGTGAGCGCAGAAGCCCCAACATACCAATGCAAAAGGTAGCCCATATAAATACATTTGTCAAAATCATAACTTCCTTAGCAACTGTATAACCTACCTGCCTAACTTCTATATATCTCATCACCCAACAAAGTGTCTTTGGTTGACAAGGTGTTTATTTATTTGATTTCTAATCTCTAATTTATTCACTAATGGGTGTGTCTCAAGAGGAGACTGTCCCTTACATCTATTTGTTACTAACATCATAGCTTTTGGTTCACAAACCTAACAAAGATCCAAAAGAGAGATTCTATACTGTGGTACCCTGATCAAACTGTGTTGACACATCTACTGCATCCTTTGCAGCCTGACCTACTGCACCCTGTGCTTACTGCCTCTACATCCTGTCAACATTACTTGACATGACCATGATTGACCTTTGATGCTTGTACTTGAATTTGGATCGATAGTATGGAACAACTGCTAGATGCTCCAATGATGCCAATCGTTGTCTCCTCACCAGAACCTATAGTGCAAAACATCTATCACATGCTTTAACTAAATTGATCGAGAGCAAAACCTGTCTTCTCCCAAGAGCAAAACCTATTTCCTCCCAAGACCAGAACCTTTGATTGATCCAACTTGTGTAAATTCATCAACAAATACTTTTGATTGAAGGACCGTCAATACTGTCTTCTTGAGACCAGAAAAAACTGAGTGACTCAATGGCATGGAGAGTTATCAACACACATCTCAGATTGATCCAATTTGTGTATCATTAGTGATTTGCAATTCCTATAACACAGAATTTTGCAATTCGTGAGGGATCATCAGTGATGTGTAACTCCTATAACACATCACATCTCTGAGTGACCAAATTTCATGAAGAGTCATTAGCACACATTGGATTGATCCAACTTTTCAAGGATTGTCAATAACCTACAACTCTTGTAACACAAAATGTCACAACTCATGAAGGGTCATCAGTAATCTGCATCTGCTTGTAACATAAAATATCGTCAACAACTTGAAATTTCAAATTTGCTTAACACCTCCCTCCCATCTGATGAGTGTTTGGAATTCCATCATCTCTATGGACAGCTGGATCATCTTTGGATGTCAAAGATCATCTCCAGAGTACCATCAATACCCCCACTAAATCACCAAAGAGGGTTGACATATACAACATAGAATCTGAATCGGGTAATACCAACAATGCTCAAATATAAAATTATTCCACCTTACAAATATCTGCCCCCATTGCAAAAGGAATCTGAACAACAATAAAAGATATTATAAGAGGCTTGGCATTGATTCATGATAAACCAAAAGAATGGGTGTTGGGTACCACCGACCATGCACCCAAAAACAAGTCCTGTTTACAATGTTTCACCGTGAAGTGAAAATAATAATATTTTATTTTAAAATGACAAGCAAACATTACTGAAGTGTCAGATTTACTCCCTATAACCTCCAAAATGAGTGGTTATTTAACAAATTTGAACACTGTATGAAAAAGCTATGATGTTTTAAAATTTTGACACTTGAATTGGGCTGATTTTACCCTCACCACTGCAAAATTAAAACTTGAACATGCTTTTCAAAGTTTAAAATTTACCTCTCCAAGAATCTTTAATCCTCCATGTAAGTACCCATTGGAAATCTGGATCAGTTGGCTTTCCAAATGTCATTTTCATAGGAAATATGGTTGTATTACAAAGTTACATTTTTCTGACTTTTCCCAGTTTTAGTAGAAAATAGGCTTCTAAATTGACATAAATACTTGATTTTTGTAGTTTTGAGTTTGACCTTTTTGGGAGTTGAATTTGGGGCATGTAGGTTCTCAATTGAGCGTTTTAACAAAAGACTTTTTACCGATCTGTCTATTAAATTTTTTATATCCAAATAAGAACATATTTGATTTTGTGGGAGAGTTTGGTCTTGGTGGATTTTGAACCTTTGACTTGTGGATTTATGGCAAAACACTTAACAGATTTCAATTGCTTATTGTTTGACCATTAACTGTAGGGTACCGAAAATAGAAGAAAGCAATAAATGGAAGTGGAGGAAAAATTAATAAAGACAACTTTATTATTGCATAGATAATTAATTGGTTGCTGGAATTGCCTTTACAGCAGTGCGGCTCCTTGTGACAGTTTCTGTTTGCCATGGAAATTTTTATGCAATACTTTGATCTGCTTGGTACGATGTTAGTCTTTTTCATGTAAAGCAAACTCCTTTTCTTAATCTTAACACGGGTAGCTTCTTTGTAACCCCTCATATAGTCATGATCAAATGCCCTACCCAATAGTAACCCTCTTGTGCAGATTTAACACCAGCATCTTCTCAAGCCAATGCAAAGTGCTCTCATCCTTCACCTTGCTAAAATCTTTCCTTAGAGTGTTCCTCAGAATCTGTGACAATTTCTCTCTTATAAACTTATAGAAGTCCTCATTCGGCATAAACTCAGCAAGCTTTTCCTCAGGTAGAGGCAAATTCATTGCTTCAGCTTTTTTTCAGGGGGCAGGACATGGGTTCCTGAAATATGTCTTTCATGGAAGTGGTCCTGATGTCATGAACATCCCCAGATGTCCACATAATGGGATTCTGACCAACTTTTATATGGAATATTCTGCACCTTGTACTCAAGGTTTCTACAATACAAGGGCTTCATCTCTGGATCTGATGTATGACCACAGAAAACCTGTGAGTAAATTCCCTAAAAGAGATTGGTCTGAAGAATGTATCTCAATGCTTGGAATAGAGACCAAATATCCCTGTTGCCAAATTGCAATTTTTGACATTCTTCTTCGACAAAATGATGAAAGATACCACACTTTCTTCCTTCCATCTTTCTCGTCATGAACTAGGCACAGGTGGCTTTGATACCACTTGCTGGAAATCAGACCCACAAAAAATATACAAAGATGAGGCAAACTGAGTTTATTAATGAAATTAATAGACAAAGGAGGGTGAGGGGCAGAAAACCCAACACACCAATGCAAAAGGTGGCCCATAAAAATACATTGTTCAAAAACTGTAACCTCCTTAACCACTGTATAACCTGCCCACCTAACTTCTAAACACCCAATAATCTAACCAAGTGACTTTGGTTTGCAAAGGTGTTTTTTAAATTTGTTTCTAACCTCTCATTTAATTACTAATGGGGATGTCTTAAAGAGAAGCATATCCATTGCCTTTATTTATTACTAATATCTTAGCTTCTGGATCACAAACCTAATATACAGAGTTATAAAGAGAATATTTTCAAGTGGATTTTTGCTGCACATCATCCAATAGTGGGATGTGAGCAGTCACATTGGCCACGGCCCACAACCAAAGAGTTAATAGCAGCCAGTAAGTCCTGTCAAAGAGTGAATCAGAGGCAAGTAAGATTGAACATCCTTGCCTTCTAATTCCTTTCATTTTCTTTCCTTGAAAGAAACCTCCTTTAGTTGCAGCAAGGGATTACAAAACTTAATTGTAATTCATTTTGAAAATTTGAAATTCCTTAGTTTAAACTCTTCCAATCTCCAATACACAGGTACAAGAGCTCTATGCCTGCTAGGGTGTGAACCTGGGTCATTTGTATGATGGCACCCTGTCTCGTCTGCTAGACCAGAGCCCAATGGACTTCTCAATTCCACCCTTGGTTATTGGTTGCCTTAGAACATAAATGGAATTTTCCTTTGAATCTGACGGACCAACCTTATGTATTTTAATAAATGATGCTTTATATTTGCACTTATAGTTTAGTGATGATTTATCATCATTTTCCCTTCTCAATGTTTCCGTAGTATGAGTGCAATGCTGCTTGGCCCTGGGAAAATGACAGTAGTGTTAAATGAGTTGATAAAACCCTCCCTGTTCTTTTTAGTAGTTTTACATTTTTCCTTAAAAAGTTACCTTTTTAAATTATTGTGCATCAAATGGAGCAGGTTACTGGAAAAAGGGGACGCCCCCTCCAAATACCCAAGTTACTGGGACATCCAGAATGTCGGGGATGTTACTTGGACCATACCCGCAATGAATACTGAGTTTAAAAAGTTAAAACTATCAGTTATCTGTAGGAAATGTATCGAATTAAATTTGGAATATATGGTACATTTGAATATAGGATATCACTAGAAGTTTGTGGTTTGTTGCCATTTAAGGGTTGTACATCTGAATATAGGGTACTGATTGAAAATTTTCAGGTATTTCAGACATTCTAAATATTTAAAAAATAACTTAAACAAAATAAAAGCAGCTGAAATTTTAAAAAGTAAATACAATCTGCTAAATTTGTGATAACATTCAACAATCCTCCCTGTTTTGGCTTTTTAGGCATTTTTAGTAGTTTTTCTTTTTTCCTTAAAAAGTTACCTTATTAAATTTTTGCATATCAAATGGAACATGTTGTCCAGTACTGGAAAAAGGGAATGTCACCTGCATGTTCCCATGCCCCCATGGAATACTGAGTTTAAAACTTAAGCTATCTATTGGGAATTTTTTGAATTTAATTTGGAATATATGGTACATTTGAATATAGGATATTTCGAGAAGTTTGTGATTTGTTGTTATTTAAGGGTAGTACATCTGAATATAGGGTATTGATAATTTTTTTTTTGGTTTCCTTCAATACAATAGTTATTTTATCTGTGAGATCTTGGTGTTATGATAAACTTGGTCTTCATACTTAAAGAGAGACACTAAGGTTTAATCTTGGTCGGCTGTGCTTTGGTATTTGCTCGTGCTAAACATCTTCGTTGTAGGTGACCAATTCATAAGTAATCGAGAGCTCTCCATTGAAATGTGTCAATATTTGATGGCGGAGATTTAGTTACTTTTGCATGCACAAAGTTCAAACTATTGCTTTATGAATATGATTCTAGATGATTGCTGGTGCATTAATTTGCCAATCAGTTATGCCTTTAGTAGCTTTGGTTTCTGATGCCAGAATAAGAATAAGTAGAAAGAGCAGCAGAGTCTTTGATTAATATAGTTGAATCTTATATATTTGTTTCTATTCAGTTGCTAACTGGAGAGTCAAGGAGACAGAGCGCATGTTGGCTATATGCACTGAACTAAGGAAGGTTGGCCATTTATATCTTTACAAACTACTGGAGTCATTTAATATGTTTTGATCGACCCCATTAACACTCTAGTATTCCTTTATATACTAATTTTTACAGTTTTCTGTTTAAACTTTCAGTTGGGAGCAACGGTAGAGGAGGGGCCAGATTACTGCATCATCACTCCTCCAGAGAAGTTGAAAATTACATCAATTGATACATATGATGATCACAGAATGGCTATGGCATTTTCACTAGCAGCTTGTGGAGATGTTCCTGTTACCATAAATGATCCCAGCTGTACCAAGAAGACTTTTCCAGATTACTTTGATGTTTTCAAGAAGGTTACAAAACATGGATTTTGAATAAGGTCATGTAATTTTTAGTATTTATTCAGATTGTTCTTGGTTTTTGAGGGGTAAGGTAGGCCTGGGGTCCAGAAGGAATGAATTAATAATTTCAGGCTGTATATATACAGAGTTGACTGAACAATAAATAATAATTAAATGTACTCTAAACCAAAGATAATTCTAATTTTCAATTTCGATATGGAGCTATCAAGGGAGTGACAAGTTTGTTTATTCACTATTTTGTTATTGTTTTTCTAATTAGACTGGGTTTGGTTTGATAACTGTTTTGTTTTGATAGTCATTCCTTTTAGTGAGATTGTAGAAGCAGTATTTTATTGTGGCATTATCATGAGAAGCACAAGTCCACCACGATTTGAAACTAATCCATTGTGGTGCCAAGAATTCGACCTAGTCCACATCCAGACAGATGAAGCTTCTTAAAATACATACCCTTACCATAAAAAATAAAATTTACAAAATGATATTAAGTCTAACCAATATATATATAACCTTCACATAGATAGGCTGCAATTTCTGAATAGGCTTTTGTAACATAACGTATTGAAATACACCGGTACATGTCTTAAGCTCATCTTTTTATTGTGGAGTAAAGAGGGTACCAAGTTTCAAACTAGGCATATATCATTCTTCCATTATTCTAAAAAGACATCCATTAGGAATTAGAACATGTCTTAAGCTCATCTTCTTATTGTGGAGTAAAGAGGGTACCAAGTTTCCAACTATCATTGATTCCATTATTCTAAAAAGGCATCCACTTGGAATTAGAATATCTACTGTTCTAGAGTATCTCCAACTAGCTCCTTTATGTTAATTTGATATAAAAATGTATAAATCCTAACTCAAAAAGATAGTGAGAAGGGATCACACCTCATGTCACATTAGGTATATATCCCATGAATCAAGCTTTAAGTCTTAGTGCAACAAGCATTGCCAAAATAGAATGTATTGAAATGATCGAAACATTACAAACTATTGTGTGCTTTGGTACATAAGTATATGAAACCACAAATAGTCTCATTGTATGCACTCATTTTTCTTCCACTAGAGTATGTTGATGTGAATGCAATGGAGAGAACAAGAGCTGACCTAGGGAGCCTATCATCTTGTGGTAGAGAACCCTAGCCATTGTGGCCACCTGGCATGGAAGACTTGTGGATTATCAGTGACAAACTAGACTTTATTAGTGACAAACTAGACTAATTGTGTTCTAAAATGTTGCTTAATGCTACTAGTCTCCATGCCCACACCCTCTTAGGTAAGCCATGTTGCAATGAGTCATGAGGCATATGACTAACAATACAAGGAGCATTTTGCTAGAGTGGCGAGTGAGAGTGCAAAGGTGCTTCACCTTTAGCATTGCATGCACTAGAATTTGCAACAAAGTTTGATGGTATAATCTATTGTGTAATAAAAAATGAACTTCTAAAGATAAAGGATTGACCAAAACATGTTTTTTGTCTTTCCATAATTAATGAAAAACTTCAATGTATGAAATTTATATTTTTTTGGAGGTATTATGATTGAATAGTTAAGACAACTTTCCAAGTAAAACACTCTAGTTGGAAGGATTTGGAAGAATATCAAACATAAGTTGAAGCAACATGGGCTCTAGCATAAACAATAACAAGTGCTTAATGGACTTAAGCTTACCATATGCTTCACATCAAGGGTTTGAGAGGCCCATGTGTACTAACACTATTCTCCATAGGAAAGTGTGTAAAACAAGTTCCAGGTAAGCTAGTCATTCTTGAGCTTGACGATGGCCATTTAGTTGGTCTAAACCCTGTGAATCCATATTGGAGCATTTGAGTTGGGATTGCACCAATATTTAATTGATTCATACAACACAAGTTTGAAAGACAAACCCTTGGTGAACTAGTTGGGGATAGTGCCAAAAATTTATTTATCGACACCATTGCCAACCCCTCTAGTCATTCTAGTGGTGCTTTAACATCGATTTGTGTAGAATCACATTAGGAACAACCATATAAATTTCATTGTTTGTTTTAAAGTCATACTCATTGAGGTTAAAATTGGCCTTTACAATTGACCAAGAATACTAGGGCCTTGTGAACATGTAAAAAATGCTAGTAATGGTGTGGATGTCTTATTTACATAATTTGGCAGCTTTAGGTTAACACACTTTAAGAAAGGGGACATCATGCCAATTGATAATGAACGACAACCATAATAGATTTGCATGCAATATAAGTTGCTTATATAGGAACTTTGACAATACCAAAGTGCTACTTTGGGTTGACATTACCTTGGTTGGTTGATCTTCAATGCATCACATGGTGCTACAGGCTAGCAAAGGTCTAGTGCTGCCTCAAGTTAACACTACCTTGAGCTAGTGCGCCCTAAGTTGGCAATGCCTCAAGTTGGTGATATCTCAATTGATGTTGCAACAACATCAAGTACCAAAGACACCAACTTGTGATAATTGCTACTACAAACATGGAAGTGAATGAATGCATTACCAAGAAAGATGATTTGTCATCAACCATAAAACCTAACCATTTTGTAATTGATCTTTATTGTTACTATTCCTTCTTGTAATTTAAATGTACTTTTATTCTAGAAGGGGATCCAACAAATTCCTTCTTGCTAGACAAATTAGTGAGGATTTTCATCCATAGTCTCTAATCAATAGAATTCTCATTCTTACTCATGTGGTTCAATATACCTAGGTCACATATGTATTATTCATATTCATAATAAATAGAAGAGCTCAATTGTTTCATTGTCTTAATGAAGGCAAATGATTTAATTTGTTATATTTTATTACATGTTTATTATGACAAAGTAGGTTTTTAATTAAAATTTCCCCATCACCATAGGTTCATTGAAATTGGATCATTGTAACCAAAACAAGTGCTATTAATCCATGACATCATCCACACACAATAGAGGGAAGAAGTGCAAAATAAACCACCTAGACAAGCTTCACCACAAGATTAATATGGTTGATTCTTAAAAGATGGATCTTAATGCTTCCTTATACATCCAAAAACTCATCAAGGACACCCTATAGGAACAATGTAGCACTCTTTTTGGCTAGTTCCTTGACCTCATGATGCAACTAGGTCCACTCACAATTTTTTTTTTGTGACATGCATGGCAACATGTTTCAACATCAAAGTTCTTTTAAAATATAAATTATTCTCAACATTCTAGCTCTCCCATGAAGGATTGACATAGGGTATTGGATGATTGGATGTGACAACTTGAGGCATGCATCCCTATCATTAACTTCACTATAACAAAGTTCATGTTTGCCACATTGAAGATGCATACACCAATTATGTATTGGAGGGAGAGCTACAACACACTATGTGTATGTTTATGACCATGTTGACACTTGGAAGAGTTTGTTAGTAATGTTCGTGAATAATACTATCATTTAAAGAAGTATGAGATGAGTACATAACATTTTGGTAGTTGCACCATAAGAAATATCAATTGAGTTGGAAGACTATAAGAAAGAATCAACGACTTTCTAGCATGCCTCAAGTTAAATAACACTAGGTAAAATAACCCGGTACAATATCTAGGTGGACTTAATAGTTACATCTCTATGGAGAAGGAAATTCTCATCTTTGATACTTCAGGGCAAGCCTATCTCCTTGCTTTCAAGGTTGAAGGCAATTCTTGGAAATAAAGGATAAATGGAAATAGAGAAATCCAACCTTCTATAGTCCCACACAAATACAAGCCTACACCTAACACACATATAAGTAGAATCCATTGCCCTAATGCTATCTACATAAACAATCCTTTGTGAAACAAAGGCTTGAACACCACTAACACAATACCAAGGCAAGAGGAAGCAAGGGGAAAAGTAGTGCAAGCACCACAAGACCAAGGTGAAGGCTAAGCTTCATACTATGTACCTATGGGCATCCCTAGGACATTTTTTTATGTGCTTTTACATGCCTCACATGCATGAGCATACATCACATGCATGGACATACCAATGCCATTGGCATATAGTCAACACTTTTGCAAGATACAATCATAATTTTCCAAGATACAATCAACACCTTGATTAAAAATTACTGTTATAATCAAGAAATCCAATTTTGCTTCTTGTAATTTGGATATAAACTAAACACACAAATTTATATTTTTTTATTGTTTACAAATTTTAAACAATAGTTTTTCAATTTGCATTTGGAATCAAGAAAATAGACAAACATTTAGTAAAATAACAAATTGTCTCTTTTACTTTATAAGAATCTTCAACAATACGTTTTTAGGTTGCAAAACACAATGTGTTTTGCAACCTACATTTCTTTCATGAACAATCAACTAGTTAATGAACAAAATACAACATCAAAGGATTTAGATTTTTTAGTTTTCTAACTTAGGAATCTTAAACAATTGTTGATTAAGTTGAAAAATCCAACCTCCATTTTGTTGATAAATGATCAACTATACAAAAAATTAAACAATACTATAATACTTTTGAAGGCAATGTGATTTTCAACTTGCATTTATTTCATGAACAATCAACCAATTAATAAACAAAAAATAAAACATTGAAGGATTTTAATTTTTTTGTTTTCTATCTCAAGATTATTAAACAATTGTTGACTAAGTTGTAAAACCCAACTTGAGTTTTCTTGATAGACAACCAATTGAATAAAAAAAAAAAAAAGATTTAAACAATAGTTTTGTAAACTTTTACTTCTTTCATGAGCAATCAATCAATCCATGAACAAAAAACATCGAAGGATTTCAACTTTTTGTTTTCCATGTCAAGGATCTTGAATAATTATTGACTAAGTTGAAAAGCCCAACCATTTTTTGTTGTTGTAAATAATCAACTAAATCAAAATCACAATACTTTCGCATCTTGAAAAACACTACATTTCTTTCATGAGCAATCAACTAATCAATGAACAAAAAAATATTGAAGGATTTGAATTTTGTTGTTTTCCAATTCAAGAATCATAAACAATTGTTAACCAAGTTGAAAGCCCAACTTGATTTTTCTTGATAAACTATCAACTAAACAAAAAACTTAAATCAATACTTCTTTTGTAGGTTGCATTTATTTCAGCAACCACCACTTAATCAATGATCAAATGACAACATTGAACGATTGATTTTTTTGCTTTCCAATTGATGAATCCTAAACGATTGTTGACTATGTTGAAAAGTTCAACTTGAGTTTTATTTTGATAAATTATCAACTCAACAAAAAAATAAAAAGGAGGTCAACTTGCATTTCTCTCATCAACCACCACACAATCAATGAATACAAAACAACATTGAAAGATTTGACTTTTTTTGTTTTCCGAATCATGAAGAATAAATAGTTGTTGACTAAGTTAAAAATCCTAACCTAATTTTTGTTAATAAAATATCAACTAAAAAAACCTTAAAGCAATACTTCTTTTTGTAGGTTAAAAACACACCAACAACCTCCATTTCTTTCATCACCACCAACTAATCAATTAAAAACATCAAAGGATTTGAATTTTCTCATTTTCTAACATAGAAATCCTAAACAGTTGTTGACTGAGTTCAAAATTGAGAAATTTAATAAAACAACAAATTGTATTTTTTAATATATAGGACTCTTAAACAATATTGTTATAGGTTGAAAAATACAATTTGTATTTTCCTTGCATTTCTTTGATGATCGATTATATATTTTTATGTTATATATTTATTTGAATTTATTTCAATAGGATGGTAAGAAAGACTAAATGGGAGCATTTGATCAATCTCAAGGTCCAAGATGTAGAAGATGAGAAACCTCATTTATCATCTAAGGATATAGATTGGTCCCCTCTTAGTGATAAAAATGAGGTGGTTGACGTTTGTGTAACAATCCATTTTCACAAACTTGTTACTTTCATAATAGGTGGAGGTTTGCTTGAGGATGCAATGACTAAATTTATCCACAATAGTTATAGGATAAATAACAATATTTTATTATAATGACCATAAAACAAAATTGTACTCAAGGCTTCTCTTTAACACCTTGAATGTCGTTTACAAAGATTCAATTTATATGATATTTGATTAATGTCATGACTATGTTCTTGCATCTACTAGTGTGCACATCATCTCAAGCACAAAAGGAACAAAACTCCAACAAAAGAAAGAGTATGAAGGTTTCATAAAAAAGTGGTTGCCAATTCCACTCCAATGTGAAGGTGATGATTGGGAGACTTAATGTTATAGTCATTACATATAATCAAATGTTACAATGACTCCAAAGGTGAGTTTTTTCATGGGATGAATGGCCTAACAAATAATTCGCGTGCCACATTGTACTCCTAATTTATTTGTTGAATGGAAAAGTTACATTGAGTCCCTTCTATTAATAGGTGTTAGGTATTTCATGGAACTTGTATTGTAAGGCATGTTTAATAAGAGAGATGCAAGCATAACAAGAAAGGACATCATGAATTCCTAGAAAATGATACATTCTACAAGATTAAAAAAATGCACTAATGATGCCATTAGTATCAACTTGCAGTATATATCTAGGATAGAGGCAATTTTTTCTTTTTTCATTGATCATGTGGAAACAATACTCCATTTATTATGTGGATTCAAAATCCTTGGATAGATGAGTGATGGTCTATCACTCACACATTATGTCATTTCCACATATTCAATGTTTGCAATTAATAAATATGGAGCAATTTTTACAATTTAAGATATTATATGAATAATTTAATTTGCTAATTTTATAATTATGTGCATTCTAATGTTTTTTGTTGTATGCTATTTATGTAGTATCAATTGTATTCTTTGTTTTCTTTTGATGAGAAAGAGGCTTGAGTACTTTTATGGAATTTTTCATTCCATAACAAAGTTGAATGCACTTACTAGTAGTTGGTAGAACTACACAAACCAAGAAAATAACTACAAAGTGATTGAAGAGCTAATGCATTCATGATTAATAATGTGAATGCTAAAACTCAAGCCATTCGTTAAGTTAATTTATTTTGTCAATTATCTTTCTCATATTGAAGAGTATAATTTCTTAAGTTCGATTATATTATACTATATTTTGTTCTTATTAAGACTATTTTTGGATGTCATGTACTTCTTTGCATTGGCATGTTTGTAGGGAATGGCTAAATAATGTATACAAGTTTATTTTTTAAATTAAATTTATTACAATATATATTGTTTATACACGACTTATTTATAACAATATACACATATTTTACATGTATGAATAAGGAGATTGAAACCAAGATATTTGAAAGGTTGGACATGATCATGAAAGCATTAGATGAAATTAAAGATACAACCCTATGCCTCATTCATAATTTTTTGGAAGATTTAAATGTGTAGAGTAACAAAAATAAAAGAGAAATATTAAAGAATTACATTGCAAATAATAACAAAAATAAAGAGTAACTTAATTATACATTCAATATATTACATTCAATATATTTTGCATTAAAAATCCATTATTCTCCCATTATGGGAATAACTTCCCACCCAACTAACTAATCTAATAACTAATTTATTATATGTAAACCTTAATTTCCTAACAGCCCCCCATTAAGGTTTACATTACAAAAAAAGAAAACAAAAATATTGTATTAGTATCAACCTAAACTCAATTCTGCCTAGGCAAATGTCCCGACTATCAAAATTTGCATCAACATCAACCCAAACTCCTTATGTTCGGGCAATTTTTTTGATTATCTAGCATTTACCTTTGAATCAAGACACACTTCATTATTCACTAGAAAATTACCAAACTCAACTATCCATAGCCAATTTGTGGTTCAACTATCCATATACCAACAATAACTCACCAAGTTAATGGATTCAAATATTCATAAACAAATAAAAACTCACCAAGTTTGTGAATTCAATTATCCACAAACCAACAAATCACTGCATGCCCTCTCTTGCTCCTAAAGGCACTAGAGATGAAACATATGCTTCTCATGCAAGGCATAATCTCTGAGCAAGAAATTAGCTCGAGATGATGAAGATCCTCCTACCTTTGATGTCTCCAGCCTCTGATCCCACATATTTAATTCTTAAAGAACATATACATCTTCATTGTCATTGTAAGGAGATTCTTGGTCACACGTTGCAATATTACATCTTTCTCCCTTAGTAGAAATTAAAGTATTATCTATTTTTAACTTGCCACCAATAAGATCTCTAGCATGTTGAATACAATTCACTAGAATGTGTCCTCTTTGATTACAATAGAAGCATTTGAAATTATTCTTTCCTGTCAAAAAATTAGTCTCCTTTTTGACAAAAGAAAACAATTTCCTCATTAATTGAGTGATTTTTAGTGACTCTTTACTCTTCATCAATTAAATAAGATATCACATTTTCTAAGCTCCGGTTCGGATTCAATTTGTTTAAAGTAAACACAATATTGTCGAAACTTGAAGGCATACTATTTAATAAAATAGCTTTGGCATCATCACCATCAACTGTACATTATTCTAGCAAGTTGATTAAGAAGAGAACGAAATGTACTAATATGTTGAACAATACTATCACCTTCTTTCATTTTCAAACCAAAAAGTTTTTTCTTCATTCCCATTTTAGCACTTGAATCCTGTGAACTAAATAAAGAATTAAGGTTTTCTCATATTTGGTTTGAGGTTCTTGTCAAATAAATATGATGTAAATATGCATCACATGACTTGAGACCAATCACTGCTGTAGCTTTACGATATTTTCTTATTCATTTTAATACTTCATCTACATCTTGTGGTTTTCTAATAATTCCATTAACAATATCTTATAGATATTTTTCTATTAAACTTAGTCGCATTTTGACTTTCCATGACTCTGAAACTTCAAAATAATATATGATTTCTCCAGCTAAAATAAACTCAATCTAATTACTTATCACTCCATTTTTATGTAGCACATCACTTCACTCCTTATGCCAGTGTAACAGACCTATCAATGCAACAAGAGATACACCATTCCAATGCCTCACACAGAACACAAACATTGGTTTTCAGGAAAATAAAACTTCACTTGATAAATCTGTTATGCAGTTATTTCCTTAAGGACATTTTTGGCAGCATTTACCTTGCCTTATGTTGCAGATTCAGACGCTTTAACACTCTGCCCTGGATTTGTCACTCCCAGCATTAAAAAACATCGGCAGTTAATTATCCAGGCACATGAAAAGGAATTGCTCTGATACCAATGGAGCAGAAAAACAAAAGAAAAATAATAAAGAATAACAAAATTAAAGAAGAATTTTATTATAATTATTTATCATATTACATTTAATATATTGGATTTATAAAGCTATTATTCTTCCATTATGGAATAACTTCCCACTCAATTAATTAATCTAATAATTAATTTATTATATGTAAACCTTAATTTCCTAACAAAATGATCAATTACAATTCATGGACTACCTCATGAAGACTTGATGCAAGGATAATGGACGAATTAGTGAGTTGAAAGTTTAAAAATATGCTTTTATTATTAAAAAAAGAAAAGAAAACATATAATGTTGATTTTTTGTCTAATGCCATTAATCTTGATGTTTTAAAATTGTGCACAGTATGGGTAATTTTAATTTTTTTTTTAATACATGCTAACTAGGATACCAAAGCTTCTATTGAGACATATCATTGTTTCCTAAAAACTTGTTATTTGTGTGACCAAGTAAGCAAATGCACAAGGAGAATGGGGAATCTACATATAATCTTGTATATAGACTAGAATCCTTTTACAAGCATAAGAGGAAGTTACAGGAAAGTGATTTATGAGGCAATTCATAAGTAATATAGAGAGGGCTAAGATAATTCTAGATTATGATTGCATTGTTGATGATATTCATCTAGGTTCCTTTTGGGTCAAAAACTAAACTTCAAACAATAATTGATATCTAGCTATAAGATTTCACACTTTTATGTGTGTGATTGTCCATGGATATGAAAGGAAACACCTGAAAGCATGTTATGAAGGTTTTGTAGGCTACAAGGATAGATGGATCAAGTTCATCTCACTAGTCAAAAACTAAAAGATAAGGGAAGTTTCTTTACAATTTATTTATTTTATTCATGAAATTATTCATATTCAATCAATTATAATGCTTAATACAAATATAATACTACATGTGCACTTAATGAAACATGTGTAGTTATAGATGGTACACCAACAATTGATAAGACACAATAAATGATACACATGGACTTGCAAACGATATGTATACAAGTGTAGAAGTATGTATGCAATTGTATATGATGATGTCATGTTTGCACAATTATCTAAAAAGGGTTGACAATTATGTTGATTCTTAGGACATGCAAGTCCTTAAGAAGTCCAACAAATTATTGAAGTCCTTGCTCAAGATACCACAATGAAATAACAACCAAATACATACTTCTGCATAATGTGTCAAGAGGTTGAGGGATCTTGACAAATCAATTGTGTTCCCATTTCCTTTTATTCTATATCTTAATGTGGCTAAGAGAACTTCTATTCAAATGTGACCATGGTTCAAAGCAAGTAGGTCATGTTGTCATGCAACATGTCACAAACAAGTCATGATAGAATAATTAAACGTAGGGAAAGGTTAAGAGACCTTTATATTCCTGATCAACAATTGAGGGAAAAAATCAATAATTGTAGGTATCAAGCAAAGTTGAGCGTCAAGCAATTGCTAATGTTATGGGTGAGCACACATTATAAGAAAAACCACTGTGATATCACAAATATTGAGTTCCTAATCTTTTTTTTGGCAAGTAGTATCACATTATCCATGAAGAAGTCCTCATTGTCAATTATCTTTCACAAGTTCAATTTCTCCCCAAGGTAGAGTTATACAAAGTTATTTCAATGTCATAAAGTCTCTTAGAACTTTATTTCTATTTTATTTTTCCATATAAATTTTCTTTCATGTTTAGGTACAACCATTCAATTTGTTCCACTATATGAATTTGATTGTCGTTCGTGTATACAAAATAGGTAGACACTTCAATGTAGATAAATGAACCCAATTCACAAATTTCTTTCATTTAATTATCTACAAATTGTAGTTTGTATTTTCAATATTCTTATAGAAATCTTATAAAGACAATCCCATTGTATTTAAACACTACATTTCTATTTGTATAAATGTATTTATATAAACTATGTACCAATATTTATATTTGTATATGTATAAAATCTATATTTATATTTCTACAAACTTTGTCTTTTAACTAATTTCTAATATGATTATTAAAGCAAAATGATTTTTTTCATGATGCTACAATGACACAAATATCTTTGTTATTGGTAGATTCTCTAGCTAGCAACAACACAAATTATGATATAACTATGTTTTTGATATAGGGGAAAACAGATTTTGATGGGATCCGGAACCCATTACAACCAAAAAGCCAAACAACTTAAAAAAGCCAAAAAGACCAGACTGCAGAAAAAATAGCCTGCAGTCAGCAAAAAGCCAGCTCACAAACAAACACCATTAAGTTTTACAATTAGAGTTTCGTTTGTTGGAGCGAAGAGTCATATCAAAAGAAGGCCCAGAGGGTTTAGATTTTTTCCCAGTAATAGTAGTCCAGCCTTCTTCAACTTGTGCTGCCTTAGCCTGCCAAGCCAGCCCATCAATTTCTTGAGGATGAAAATCCGCAGCCCGAGAGGTAACATCAAAGTTCGCTTGAATAGGTGTGGAAATAACTAGAGAGCAACCAGAGATGGGAAACAAAGCACCATCAGTAGAGACAATTGTATGCTCAATATGATTTATCATGGTAGCTTCCCTAGCGAAGGAAGGAGAAACCCCAGCAGTCGAAACCCCAGCAACCTGTGAATCAGAAACCACCACCTCAGAGAAGCTCCTAAGCTGATCAAATTTCTTCTCCACCGTGTAATGTTGTAGAGAAGCGCCATTCCACCAAGTAGTTGTCTTAGTCTTCTTCTCGAATCCACATTGAGTAGCAGCATGTCCTGTTTTGAAGCATCTTCTACAGCGGAAAGGGACCCCCTCATAATCCAACGATTGGATCCAAGACCCCCTAGAAGATTTTAAGAGAACCTCAGCGGGCAGTCCTTTTGAGACATCAATTTCAACAAGTATTATGATATAACTATGTTACTATATAGTATAAAATCTATATCTAAATTTATATTTGTACTATAAACTTTGTATTGTAACTAATTTCTCAGATGATTATTAAAGCGTTATGTTTTTTTCATGAGGATGCATTGACACAAATATCTCTATTATTGGTAACTTTTCTAGGTAGCCATAACACACGTAATGATATAACTATGTTACAATATATTACAAACTAAGCTACTATATTTATCTTTTCAATTGAAATCCCTGCTTTGTATCAACAACAAGTGTTATTGACAATTTAAATTGTAAATTAATTGTATTCCTTGTTATCATTTTTTGAAATTTAAAAAATTCAATATGATGTTAATGGTGTTCTAAACATCCCAATTTGTATGTGCGTTATATAAGCATGATCATGTAGATATTTTGATTTATTTAAAAAATTAAACTATCACTAACATTTGTAATAAATAGTTGGTACTATCTACAATAATATATGTCAATCTTCCACTATGATGAAACTTCAATATGCAAATTAACTTAATGATGTGTCTCCATATAATTTGGAAAAAAGCTAAGCTCCATACTAGATGTACCATCTAACATGACACTAAAATATTGGCAAAGTCTAAGCTTCATACTATTCATACCTATGAGCATGCCTAATACATAAGTTTTACATGTTTTTACATGCCTCACATGCATGTGTATGCTAACATACAAATAGTGAAATAAATGTTTTATTGATAGAAAATAGTCATATGAAAAATCTATTCTAATATTTTTTGTATATACCATGTTGTAACATATAAAATTTCATCCCTTGTAATTTCATATTGTGTTTTAAACCTAATTTGGCATCCAATCTTGTAGCTTGTTTTAGGTTTATTTGAACCCAAACCAAGTGGCCTATCTTTCCTTCACCAATTTTTGTTGAGATTTTGGAGTGTAATATTATTCCCTTCTATTTTTAGAACGTGTAAAATTTTAGAGAATTTTCTCAAGATTTGAGTGCAACACACAGACATTCGTGCAACGTGCATGTTGGAGCCCTATTTCACATGTCTCAAACTACAAAATATTAAGCCCTTGTCCATTTTGTTATAGTTTCCTTGTGTTAACCCACCATTTATAATTGATTTGAGAGTTTAAGTGGGTTTTGTTAGAGTAATAAGTTATTATGCTTAATTAATTATATCATATTGATTAATTAATTAAGTCACTTACTCCTCTTTGTTACTTAAGCTAAACTTAGGCACATTAATAATTAATTAATTATTAATTATTAAGTATGCACACTAGGGTTTCATTTAGGGTTTCCCTTTTAGGGTTTCTTGATCTCTTTCATAAGGATTGATTTCTTTTGTAATCATTGATTCTCTTAATGCATTTTACACTTTGAGGTTTACAGAACATCTTCTTTGGTTCTTCATATCTTTTGCATGTGACAGGTATCCCTTTGCATGTAGGGGATCTTGGTTTCTAACATGGTATCAGAGCTCCAGACCTGCAGCTGCTTGTTCGTGATCTGAAGATATGGCCTCTCTGTGAGTTCAAGTGCAAGGGTTTCCACAGGCATCTTTTCTACAAGATCTGGGGGTAGCCATTTTTTCGGGACACTATGGGCTTAAACGGATGTCGCCATCGTGTTTGCAATGGCCCAAAACCCTAGAAACGCCTGTCAAATCGTCCATTTTGGTGTAGTTGATCCGGGAGGCAAAAAAAATTTGTCTGGGGGCCATACGGCCTCCACAGCACGCTCCCCAAGGCATGAAAATTGAAAAAAAATTCAGGTTTTTAAAATATTTTTCCTGCAATAAAAAAATTACATTAGCCTTTTTTTAAAATCAAAAATCAAAAAAATATAGAAGGCAAAAGTTTTTTTTAAAAAAAAAATCAAAAGTTTTTTAAAAAGTTTTTAAAGGCTTTTATTAAGCCTGCGGCAGAGGGTACCCTTACCCTACCGCGGCAGGGCCGTACGCCGCCGCTAGCAAGGCGGGCCTCTACTCACCGCCGACCATCCTCTACTACCGGCAGCTGTTCCCAGTTTCGGCGACGGCCACCTTACACCGGCGGTTGTCAAAATATCCGTCGCCCATTCAAAAACTCCGGCAGGCTTCCACAAATCCGGCAACCCACAAAATTCGGCGGCAGTCTCCGAAATCCGTGCATGCATAGGGGAATATTCCTCAAGATTTCGGGTTTTAAATGGAATATTCTTCAGATGGTCATCAAATTTTTGTAGGGGGGCTGATTTTTTGCGGTGAAGGCCAGATGACCGTCAATTTTATGCTCGTGAACCGATGACGTCAGCATGACGTCAGCGACCGTACGGCCACTCTTTGCCCCCTCCTAGTCCAGTTTGCCCTAAAGGAGCAGTTTTTTTGTTTTTGGCATAACTTGGGCATACGGTATCGAAATCGAGCAAACGAGATATCGCCGGAAAGCTGGTTCCGAGCACTTTCATTTGGTGGAGTTTATTTTATAGTTTTTTTCTGTTTTACTGCATTTATTTCTGTTTGAAGTCAGATGTACTTTTTATGCTTCTGAGCTCATAAGTTTTTGCCACGATCTCCGTTTTTTGCCTCGTTTGAAGCGTTGGAAAGGTATTGAGGAGCTCTATGTTGCTTTCCATGCAATTTTTTTGTATCTATCCCAGGTTGATCACTTAGTCCAGATTTGGCCCGATGGGTTGTTTAGAGATTACTTGGATATTTTGGTAGTTGGGAGGGTGCATCTTGCATCTTGACACTTCATTTTCAGTAATACATCATTCAATAATTGCTTTCTGCTTCATAGATTCCAGAGTTGTTCCCGTTTGGAGTTTTCGAGTGTTCCGTGGCATCGGGTCTGCTGTTGCTTTATCATGATTCCTTGAGTCAATCGGTGACTCTCATCCGGTTTCAGTAGTATACAGAAGAATATTTTCTTGCTTGCCAGTATCAGGTTCCCGTGTTACTCTACAGAGTTCTTCCATTGCTCCTTTGCAGCATGACATCTCATTGTAAGGGGGGTTTTGTCCCACTGGGTTTTTCCTTCTCTTACTCATTCTTGCATTTGTAAATGGGTACCTGATCAGGCCTAGTTGCCAGGACCCATCTTTGCTTTCATGCATCTTATTCTAGTGTTTTAGCTTCTTCCTAAGTTCATCTTAAGGGGGGGTGTTAGAGTAATAAGTTATTATGCTTAATTAATTATATCATATTGATTAATTAATTAAGTCACTTATTCCTCTTTGTTACTTAAGCTAAACTTAGGCTCATTAATAATTAATTAATTATTAATGACAGGTATCCCTTTGCATGCAGGTGATCTTGGTTTTCTAACAGGTTTTACCTTTTTCAATTTTTTTCTAAGGGTTGTCCTTTGTTACCCCTTGTGTGATTATCAATGTGTTTGATGTTGCACAAAATATAAAAATTCTAAGTGTGGGGGGTTGTGTTCAAATTCTTAAGTTTTTGCAAGTAAGAATTTTTGAATTTTAGGGATTCTCTTATTAGAGCACCTTTTCCGTGGCACCTCCAAACCTTGAAACCCTAACTATTTACATTAATTTATTTTTTTCACTAGAGTTTCAGCCATGCACTTACTAAGTACCATTTCCTTGACATCCCCAAAATCTTAACCCCGGATCTTTGCATTTTTCACTTAAGTTATTTCATGTGCTAGAGTTTTGGGATTACCATTACTTGAGTACCATTTCCTTGAAGCCACTAAACTTTGAAACCCCAACCCTTTGACTTTTTCTTTTTATGCTAGATTTCATATATTTGCTTACTAGAGTACCACTTCCTTCACCTTGAATGTTGAAATCCTGACCCCTTACATTGAATTTCCTTTGGCATTAGAGTTTCATCAACCCCCTTACTAGAGAATCTTCCTTTTTTCCCCTCAAGTCTTGATCCCTAATTATTTTCACTAAGTACTTTATCAAGATCATGAGTTTGGCCTTGTCTTTAGTTGGGTACCTCTTAAGAAGCATTCTTGATTCTCGGTTCTTGATCCTTTACACTAATTTACTTATGAGAGTTGGAGTTTTGGCCATTCCTTTCCACGAGTACCATTCCTTGATATCTTCAATCCCAAAACCTTGAAAGGATAAAAATATTTCTATTAACAGACACATTTGAAATTATAAATCCATATGATTCCTTGTCCAACTCATTTGTTTCACTAAAAAATAACTAAGGAGAAGAGAGAAAAGTCACAGGTTCAATTTGTTAGAGTTTTGGGTTTTCTCCTACTAGCTTGCCTTTTAGTTGAACTTTGATTCTTCAATATTTGCATTGTCATTTGGAATTGGAGATTCAAGCATATCCTTACATGAGTATTGATTTCTTGCTACCCCTAAACTTCGATCCTTGGTAGTTTTCACTAAGTTACTTGTCATTATTAGAGGGTTGAACTTTTCTTTATTTATGTAATGTCCAAAATTAAAATAAATCACAATTTTAATTAAATTTATGAAACCCCACAAATTACTTGTCTCAAATCTGGAATATCTCAGGATTTCCATAAAATAAACTTATCTTAGAATCTGAAATCTTATTTTTTATCAAATTCAAGGCAGGGAAAATCAGGTGTTTTAGAAACAACACCGATATGCATAGAAATGGAAATTGAGTAAAGTGCAAATGAGATAGAATGATTTATTATTGAAATTCACATGAATTTACATTATATAAAGATATATAGAAAATAACAACCATTAAAAACTGCAACAGGTTACACATAGATCTCTAACTAAAAACCCAAAACAATCATTGTAACTGAAGCCAACTTCACACAAACTCACCACACTTCTCAATTACAAACATCAACAATAATATGCTTGATAATACATATAAGAAATGTTTCAATATGTTGCTTATAACAACAACTACATTCAACAACTGAATAACTGGAAGATGCACACCAAATTGGATCCAAATCCTAAATCCAAAAGCCACAACCACACTCTAAACTAAAGCAATTATCACACCACTCACCAACTATCAAATAACTGATCTTGGACAAAAAAATATATCAAGGAATGACTCTTATACCTGGATATATGTTGCATTCTATAAACACACAATACTGAAATCCAAAATACACTCTTAAACTGACAAAACCCTTACCAAACTATTGCTAATAAAATTACCAAACTAAAGAGCATTCAACACAATGGAAATCTATGGATGAAATTGCACTCGAAGACCCTCAAAACCACTGTCTTTGAGCCTCAATCCCCTTTGTTTACCATCCTCAGAGATCCTTTCTTCATTGGTTTACCAACCTCTAAAGAATAGCACAACCTGTGTGAGAAAACATGCATAAAATGAATTCAACTTGGAAGACCAAACAATTATATATCAAATCCTTTCCAAAACCAACTTTGGCACCCAAATTCAAATGCCCAATGAAAGAGATCCTTCAATGCCAAAATTGGAGCTTCCACTTTCCAAAAGTGAAGTCACCAAAACCATTCTAATCCCAAACTACCAAATTACATGTCACTTTCCTTTTTGCAAGAAACTCACGCTTACCTTGGACTCCATTAATATTTCTAAAATATTAATTCATTTGTCACCATGACTAATTTAGTTAATATAATTTGAAAAACCAACTTTCCCAATTTATTCGTAGGTCTTGACTTACTACTTTAGGAAACTAGGATTACTAAAAATAGTAAATAATTTTTTAGAAAAGGGAACATTGCAATTTAGGTACCTCCTAGGGTATATCCTCAACCCTCAAACCTTGATGATTTAAAATTTTCATTAAGTTAATTTGATGCAAGAGCATCCAAGTGGACTGCCAATCAACATTGACCAAAAATAGGTTTTAGGTTTGAGCTTCAGTTTTGGTATGTTTTAGGTTTCATTTTTTCATTTCTCGGCATTGGATGTAGTCATAGTTGCATAGTTTTGGTTTTGTGGAGTTGTCATTCCGACACATAATAGAGTAGTTTTTACGAAATAAATGATCGAAGCAATTTATAAGGTTTGGAAATGAATCCTTTGACAAGAAGATGGTTGAGGATATTTGTGAATTAATCGCAAAGATTCCACAATAGCAATATTCATTGTTTGGGAGATATTAAAACTTCTTGTTTGAGCCCATTAATTTATGAAAAGTTTAAAATCTCTCAATTCTGGAGGGCTGGAGTAAAATCCCTTTGTAAGGGTTTGTGGAACATCATTTTGAGCCTACTCACCAATTTTTGTACAAATTAGAGAACTTTTAGTTTTTCACTTGCCAACACCCAATTACATTAAATTGACATATTCAGTCTTCTTCAAATTGATTTTTAGAGGGGTGATTATTGCACTAGAATCAAGCATTCGTACATTATATTTATTCACCAATTTATCCATGTGATTAAATGACTATTTGATTTCTATAGAACCATCGGATATGGCAATGTTAAAAATTGAAGAAGAAATATTATTTATTTTTTAATTTAATGTGAGGTCAGGGAAATGAAGGGGTGTAGAGGAAGAAATTTTCAGTCATCACCAAAACTTGGAAATGAGGGGTCATGTTGTTTAGATTAGATTATGGACTTGGAGAGTCCTAAATTTGACGAGAAGATTGGTGAGGAAGAGGATGATCTCTTATTAGAAGAAGACATGAGAATGCTAGATAGTTTATTTGAGAGGAAAATGTTGGATGAAAATGATAAGAAGATGGAGGAAATACAGATGGGAGAATATAGATCCCATGATTTTGTTAACCTTACTTTCAATGCAGACAATAGAGAAGGAGATGCAATAGAAGATGGTCCTTTGGAGGACATGGATATACAGAATAAATTGGAACAACCTTGTGAAGATTCATACATGGAGGGTTATGAGGAGAAGGAGACAAATGTTGTAGTGAAGGACGAGGAAAAATATGTTGGGGCAGCAAAAGAGAATGGGGTAAATATTGTTGTATTTTGTGATTATGTTGATTTCCCTTCATTTTCTATGATGAGGGTTGGAGAGTACGAAGAAAATCACATGGAAATCTTTAATTTTTATGGAGTTGTAGATGCAGATTTTGGTGAGGATGTTGTAGGTTGTTATGAGAATGATATGAGATTTTGATGGAGGTGGTTGGGTGATGGTAGGATGGATCCCATGAATGAGGAGCAAAGAGAAGAAAGTATTTGGAGGAGGAGGATGGTCTATGGTGGACATGAGTCCACGAGAGGACGAAGAAAGATAGTACAAAGTTGTTGGAGGAAGATGGAAAATTTTCTAGAAAGATGTTGGAAGAGGAGGAAAACAAAATAAATTCATGTACACCTGTGATAGAAATGGAGTTTGTTATAGATTGCTTTCAATCTGAAAGGATGGTTCTACTATTCAACTCCACTTTTGTGAGCCTATGCTCACAAAATTCCTACCTAGTGTGTCTGATGCAAGAGTAGCTAGGTGGACTGGCAATTGACATCAACCAAAAATAGGTTTTAGGTTTGAGCTTCAATTTTGGTATGTTTTAGGTTTCATTTGACATTTCTTAGCATTGGATGCAATCAAAGTTACACAATTTTTTTTGACAGAAGAAATTATGAGGTTTGGCTAAATTTTTTTGACAGAAATATGGTTGAGGATATTTTTGAATGAATGGAAAATATTTCACGATCACAACATTCACCGTTTCGGGAGATATTAAAACTTCATATTTAAGCCCATTAATTTATGAAAAATTTAAAATCTCACAATTCTGGAGGAATAGAGTAAAATCCTTTTGTAGGGGTATGTGAAACATCGTTCCAAGCCTACTCACCAATTTTTGCATGAATAAAAAAACTTTTAGTTTTTCACCTGTCGACACCTGATTACATCAAATTGCCATATTCAGTCTTCTTTGAATTAATTTTTAGAGGGATAATTATTGCACTGGAATCAAGCATTTGCACATTATGTTTATTCACCAATTTCTCCATGTGATTAAATGACTTTGATTTCTATAGGACCATAGGATATGGAAGTATTAAAAATTGAAGAAGAAATATGATTTTATTCTTTTATTTAATGTGAGCTCAGGGAAATGAAGGGGCGTAGAGGAAGAATTTTTCAATCATAACCAAAACTTGGAAATGAGGGGTCACGTTGTTTAGAGAAGGAAATTTAAGAATAAATGAATAAAAATAAAATAAGGAGGGCCACATAGCTAGAGAAGCACCCACGTAGCCAAAGGTGGAGAGGAATCCACCAAGTAAGGAAAATTAATATGAGATTGCAAAATAAAGCAGGGTGTGCTATAATTGGGCCAAAAAGACAAATTAAAAGAATACCATGCAACCAATAATGAAGGGGGTTTGTTGCCGTAAAAAAAACAAATTGGAAGTGCAAGAGGGGTTAAATCTTTTAGAAATGCGGAGTAGATTTAATATAAAATATAAAATATAAAATATAAAATGAAGAAAAGCTAGTTGCGCCGAGGAGAAATTTAATATAATGAACAATAGTTGAGTGGAGAGATGTATGATGCAGAGCATAAGAGAAGGGCTGCACAATAAAAGGAAGAGGAGTGTTTCTAGGTTAAAAAATCTAAAATATTATAAATTTGGAGAAGAGGGCAATGCCATATATGAATGGCATTGTAGAGGTATGCAACAATAAAAATAGAGTATGAGAGAGATAGGTTGTGCTTCATGTGAAAGAACAAGGCATATTTTAATAGTTATATAATGAAACCCAAAAATGAAGGAAAGAGGATTTTCCAAATGAGAGGAGTGAGTTGAGAGTTTTTTCAAATAGAAGAGTTAGATATAGAATGCCAATGGACTGGAAGATTGTAAAATGAATTGCATGGAAATGGGAAGTAAATAAAAGAATTGAGTTACATATTTAATGAACTTTAGTGTTAATTGAATTTGGATTGGATTGAAAAATGAATTATCAATTCAATCTTTTGTTTGGCTGTGAATTGTGTTGGCTTGATAAGGCTTGTGTAATTTCTCTTGCATCAATTGGTAATTGGGGTAGAGTATTTACTTGTGTAAGTTGTGAATTGAGTGTGGTGATATAGCAAAGGTTGTTTTTGTTTGCATCAATTGGTATCAGAGCCAAAGGTTTTGGGCGTATAGGTAAAGTGTCAAACGTGAGGTAACCTATGCCAAGACCTGCAAGTGGAGAGTGAAGCTAGAGGTTTTGAGTGTATAGGTAGAGTGTTGAATGTGAGGCAGCCTATACCCTGACTAGTGGGTAGATAGAGGAATCACAGTGAAGAATAAGAGCTCATGTGGACTATTGTAGGTATGAGAGAAGTCCGAAACAGCAAGACTTGAAGCTGTGAAGATTGTAGAGTATGAGATGTGAATGGTGAAAGATTGCACCAAACAAGATGTGTTCGAAAGGAAGGATGAGATGGGTCATGAGGAGACTCTTGATAATTCCATTTTTCGAAAATAATTGGGAAAGAGTGGAAAATAGGAAGCTCCGTGAAGAATTGGAAAAGATCCAAGTTAGATTAGATGTATTAGAAAAGAAGATTGAAGAGAAAGAGAGATATGGTAAGAAGAAAATTCCCTTGAAAGAGGAAAGTTGTAGCCCATGGCTAGAAGAAAGATGGAAGATGAAGGATATGGGAGCAGCCTATAAAAATGTAAATGGAGAGGAAATGAAGAAAATAAGATTACATACTTGGAGAGTTCTAAATTTGATGAGAATATTGGTGAGGAAGAGGATGATCTCTTATTGGAAGAAGAGATGATAATGCTAGATAGTTTATTTGAGAGACAAATGTTGGATGAAAATGATAAGATGAAGGAAATATAGATGGGAGAAGATAAATCCCATAATTTTGTTAACCTTATTTTCAATGTAGACAATAGAGAAGGAGATGCAACAAAATATGGTCCTTAAGAGGACATAGATATATGGAAGAAATTGGAATAACCTTGTGAAGATGCATACATGGAGGATTAAGAGAATAAGGAGACAAATTTTGGAAAGAAGGATGAGGCAAAAGATGTCTAGGGTAGTAAAAGAGAATGAGGTAAATATTATTGTATTTTGTGATAATGTCGATTTCCCTTCATTTTCTATGATGAGGGTTGGAGAGTGTGAAGAAAAGTACATGGAAATATTTAATTTCTATGGAGTTGTAGATGCAGATTTTGGTGGGGATGTTGTGAGTTGTTATGGAAATGATGTGAGATTTTGGTGGAGGTGGTTGAGTGATGATGGGATGGATCCCATGAATGAAGAGAAAAGAGAAGAAAGCCTTTGGAGGAGGAGGATGGTTTATGGTGGACATGGGTCCATGAGAGGATGTAGAAAGATACTGTAAATTTGTTGGAGGAAGATGGTGAATGTTTTGAAAAGATGTTGAAAGAGGATGGAAACACAATAAATTCATGTACACCTATGATAGTGATGGAGTTTGTTGCAGATTGCTTACAATTTGAAAGGATGGTTCTACCATTCAACTCCACTTTTGTGAGCATATTATGCACACAAAATTCCTACCTAATGCGTATGATGCAAGAGCAGCCATGTAGACTAGTAATTACCATCAACCAAAAATAGTTTTTCAGGTTTGACCTTAAGTTTAGTTATGTTTTAGGTTTCATTTGAAATTTCTTAGCATTGGATTCAGTCAGAGTTGTACAGTTTCTGTTTTGTGGAATTATCATCTTAGTGCGTAATAGAGCAGTTTCAGTGAAAGAATTGTTTGAAGCAATTTATGAGGTTTAGCGAAAAAATATTTGACATGAAGATGGTTGAGGATATTTTTGAATTAATAAAAAATATTTCACGGTTGCAACATTCACTGTTAGGGAGATATTAAAACTTCCTGTTTGAGCATATTAATTTATGGAAAGTTTAAAATCTCACAATTCTACAAGGCTAGAGTAAAATCCTTTTTTAGGGGTTTGTGGAACATCATTCCAAGAATACTCACCAATTTTCACATGAATCATAAAACTTTGAGTTTTTCACTTGTCGACACTTTATTATGTCAAATTGGCATATTCAGTCTTCTTCAAATTGATTTTCAGAGGGATGATTATTGCACTAGAATCAAGCATTTTTACATTCTGTTTATTCACCAATTTATCCATGTGATTAAATGAATTTTTGATTTCTATAGCACCATTGGATATGGTAGTGTTAAAAATTGAAGAAGAAATATTATTTACTTTTTTATTTGATGTGAGATTAGGGAAATGAAGGGGCATAGAGGAAGAAATTTCTAGTCAACACCAAAACTTGGAAATGAGGGGTCATGTTGTTTAGAGAAGGACATTTTAGAACAAATGAATAAAAGAAGGAAGACCACATAGCTAGAGAGGCACCCATGTAACCAAAGGTGGAGAGGAATCCACCAAGGAAAATTAATGTGGGATTGCAACATAAAGTGGGTTGTGCTATACTTGGTTGATGAAAAAAATGAAGGCCAAAAAGACAAATTAAAAGAATACTACACAACCAAAAATAAAGGGGGTTTGTTTCCAATGAAGAATTACAAATTGGAAGTGCAAGAGGGGTCAAGTATTTTAGAAAGGTGGAGCAAATTTAATAAAAAATAAAAAATATAGAATGAAGAGGAGCTAGCCGCACCAAGGAGAAATTTAATATAATGAACAACAGTTGAGTGGAGAGATGTATGGCGCAAAGTATAAGAGAAGGGTTGTGTAGTAAAAGGAGAGGAGTGTTTCCAAGTTTTTTTAAAAATATAAAATATTGTAGATTTGGAAAAGAGGGTGGTGCCAAATATGAATGTCATTGTAGAGGTATGCAATAATAAAAATAGCGGACGGGAGAGATAGGTCGCGCTTCATGTGAATGAATAGGGCTGATTTTAATAGTTAAATAATGAAACCCAAAAATGAAGGAAAGAGGAGTTGTTAGATGAGAGGAGTGAGTTGAGAGTATTTCAAATGGACTGGAAGATTGTAAAATGAATTGCCTGGAAATGAGAAGTAAATAACAAAATTGAGTTACATATTTAATGAACTTTAGTGTCAATTGAATTTGGATTGGATTGACAAATGAAATTATCACTTCAATCTATTGTTTGGTTGTGAATTGTGCTGGCGTGATAAGGCTCATGTATTTCTCTTGCATCAATTGGTTGGGGCATATTATTTGTCCGTGTAAGTTGTGTTTTGAGTGAGGTGATATAGCAAAGGTCATTTTCATTTGCATCATAATTATAAAAGTTTGAGGTTCAAGATTACTTCTATCTAGGTACTTATTCCTTGTCATCCAAACCTTGAACTTAAATGATTCCTTCTATACATATTTTCAGATTAAAAAACTTGACCTTATCTCTACTTGTGTACTTGTTCCTTGACATCCCCAATCCTCAAACTCTAAATTTTTTCCCTATGCATATTTTTTGAGTTTCAACCTTACCTATACTTGAGTACTTCCTCCTTCGCATCTTCAATGCCCAATGCCTGGTAACTTCCTACATTATCTTATTAGAGTTAAAGGTGAGAGCATCCCTTTCACATGGTACCAAGTATGCAATACTCTCAAACCCACTACATGAAAAGGCATGAGTCATGAGGTATGCCCATCTCCTAAACCCTCAAACTTGAACAACTCTTGCATTTTGTGCTATTTACTCCCACCAACTTCTTTACACTTCCCAAAGTTTCATGAATGACCTAATAAGGTCTTGCAACTGGCCGATCATATTTTTCCACGTAAAAACATAAATTCATCGTGAAGGAGAAAGATTTCATGAATTTATAGTGGAGAAAAGAAAATAGCTCATGCCTCCATTAATGTAGTGGTTGAGATTTCAAATTTTAATGGTCATCAAACCATCTCTTACCAATCATTTCAATGGATTTAACTAGATTTCTCTTGGCTTGCATGATAAGATGTGGTGGCCATTGATGTGTGAATCAATTTTTACCCTAATTGAAGGTTGTTGTAATGGTTTTATGGTCACAATTTCCTATGGGGATTTTGTGTATTTTCTTCCCCACATGGTGTTTTCTAGTGGTTCATCTTGTGATCTTAGCTTGACACATGTTGCCTATACAAGGGGAATATCTATAATATTTTCTATAGAAGGGAAAATTTTCATTTGTACATAGGTTATAAAACGATGGAAAGAACCTCTATACCATACACAACACCTGTTTGAGGAAATAATGAGTTTTAGTATTGTCTGTTCATTTTACCATGATACCTATCTTTGATAGTTTTACATGAATGAGGGTTTGATTGCATGATTGTCTCCTTTTTTGTATTGTCTATTCTTGAAGAAAAGCACACCTTCAAGGAGGGTGGAAAATATTTTCCTCTACATCTGTTAGAGTAATTATTATGGTTAGTACACTTTCAAGAAGAGTGATTTTTTTTTCAAAAAGTAACTAGGGTTTGCAATATTTGAAGAGTGATTATTAAGTATAATTTTGTAATCAAATAACATTTGTAGGTTTAGGTTATTTTAAGGAAATTACCATTATTGTAAGGCGATGATATAGACTTTGAACCATAATAATATTTATATCAATGTAGATTTTTTACTATACTTGATAATTTCATTTTCCCTTGAATACGCATTAGGACCAATCTGTAGGAAACCTCCCCAACCCACTCATTTATAAAGAAGAAAAATCATTCAATGTATCTTTTACATTTTTTCTTTCATGTTCATGGTTGAACACTAAGCGTAAAAGGGGTTTATAGGAATATGTACTATTGTAAGAGCCATTGCATTATATGCATGAATAATTTATCTTCTCTACACTAGTGATAATTTTTTTCTATATCTGTAATGTGCTTCAATAGGGATACCCCCTAGTTCTTGTAGAGCCTAAATTATGGGAGATATTTGTTTATTTGTCTTTCATTGGCCCATCCTCTCAATAATTTTGATTAAAATACTCATTAGCCTCTTAGGAATTTTTGAAAGTAGGTTGGAGAACCAATAATTTGGCCACTCTATTGGGGACTAGTTCCTAATTTCTTAGGTCATTCTTCATGTATTTGTAAATTGAAAGCCTTGGTATTTCAGTGAAGAATATTATTAGTGTATTTGTGTGGATGTGAAAATATTTGGGAATGACCAATAATTTTATTACCGTATGGAGACTTTGCTAGAGATTCTAACTTGGAATATTGTATTAGCTTTGAAATCATGGTGTATTAAAAATGTAGTCCTATTTTAAAGGTTGCAACTTTTCTATAAAATGGTTGAATAATTACTTCTTATTGTATAAATGTTTATCACGGATATATAAAGCATCAAGTAGAAAAAAAAACTCATATGAGGTACAATAATTTTTAGGTATTCCTTTTCCCTCATACTCTATATTTAGAGGATGAAAGCATTAATATATTAGGCTCATTTGTGAAATAAATTTTTGGACAAATTTAATTTCTATGCTATGGACATGGATTTATATTGAGAGATGGGTATTAAAATAAGAAAGGCACACTTGTATGCAAATAATCCTAAGAAATTGGAGGGATAGGTGTTCTTTTGTGTAGTGCTAAAAACTTATTAAGTGGAAAGAAGTGGGAAATGTTGACAAGGGGAGTATGTTTTTATTGAGAGTAGATATGAAAAATGAATGTTGCTCTAGTGTTCCTCTTGCATATTCAAATGTCATAATGCATGGTACAAAAGCAAATAATTCATATCCTTAGAGAATCCTTTTATTTTTTGGAAGGTATAAACCAATTGATTTTAATGGTATCCCAAATGATCCAAATCATATTCCCAATGAAATTAGATATCATTTTCACACATTTAGTGGAATTATCTTTCAATCAACAAACAAACATCTTTAGATATTTATTTATTTGATAGGATATTATGAGATCGAGGAAGAAGATGTTGTCATGAAACTATTTGTGTGGTCTTTAACAAAAGATGCAAGGGATTGGCTCCCCTTTCTATTGTTCATGACAATAATTAAAATAATAAATTATAGGTTATTTTAGTGAAATCATGGATTTTTATTCATTGACCATAAGGCCTAATGATTCAATGTGCCTAGTTTTATATTTAGGTATATTTCATGAATATACCTACATCAATCCATCTTGCATATGTTATGGCAAGGGATATTGAGAATGACACAATTTTTTTAATATTGAAAGGTGTTGCATCTACACGTGTTAATTATTGTAAAATGTTTCTTATGAATGAAAAGTATAGAATGGGAAATAAAAATAATTTCATGACAAGGACAAGTATGTTGTTGCAGTCAAACCATCATGAAAGTATTCAAGTCTTGAAATACTCCAAGGAAAGCATGGCAAAGAATAATTCTTAACTAAATATGAGGAGTTTGACATAGAATAAAATGTTAGGGATATAACATCTAGAAGGGAATTAGAGGTTGAAATTAGTTGCAATATGGCTGCTATAAAGATGAATTATTGAAGGAAGAATATAAACATCTTGTTACATGCTTTAATGGACACTATGTATGTAGCATTGATCATGAATCTCTTGTCCAAACACTATTTGATATTAAAAAGAATGAAGGAACCATCTGATTTTTGTGCAAGGTTTATGGCTACTTTATTTGAAATCCTTTCACTTTACACTCCTAAGGCTTTAGTATTTATTGATCTCTTTTGTGAAGCTTATGAATTTGGTTTGAGTGCCATACCAAAAGAGTTGAAAGCTATGATATTAAAAATAATGTCGAAGGAGCCATCTAATTTTTGTGCAAGGTTTATGGCTACTTTATTTGAAATCCTTTCACTTTACACTCGTAAGGATTTAGTATGTATTGATCTCTTTTGTGAAGCTTATGAATTTGGTTTGAGTACCATACCAAAAGATTTGAAATCTACCATACTTGATAAAAAATGTATGTGGATTATTTTTTTAAGGAAATAAGAGAAAAATATGAAAAAACCATCATGACTAACCTAAATGAACAACTTGTAAAGATATGACATGTGGATGAAGCATGTAGGGTAGAAAGTGAAGATGTATGCTACAATGGAGGGAACAAAGTGATTAATTATTTATTCATTAGAATGCATGTTGTAGATGATTTTAAAGAAGATGTACTTCAAATAAAAGTTATGGTGAAGAAGTTGTGACATGCGAAGATCCACCTCATGGAATTTTCACAAATCAAAGGATAAATATATGATGAGGTGCTCAACATGATTATTCATCTCATATGGTTGGTGATCTTATGATGATATAAACAATATGGTGGATACTAAGTTGTCGTTAATTCATGGAACCATTGAAGAAAAATATGTAGACAACCAATTTGAGGAGTATGAATATAGTATATGCATGAGCTTCCTTGCTTTGTTGACTGTGATGACAATGAATCTAATAATATTTTTGTTGGTTATGATATCTCTTATAAAGATATATTGGATATTTCTACTTCACATGAGGAGTGTGGTGATATGGATACTAGTAAGGAGACGTGTTTATATGATAATGAATAAGATTTCTACCTGGGTGACTCTTTGGAGTATGAATATGAGATGGTAACTATTGATGCAAAAGTTATTGTTGAAGATTTATTACATAGCTCTTTAAGTGACTATAGGATTTTGAGTATATTGATTTTAAGAAGGATTTAAATCTTTGTGAGGAAAAATAATTTATGATAAGGATGAACATAAGGCACAATGTACTTTATAATGAACCTCTAGCTTCGATACATGAGAAATGATGATCCTTATTGGTGTAGAGATAATCCTATCTTTGAAAGTGACTATGAGTATGGAGATATTTAAGATGATCAACCCATGGAGCCAACTAATGCTTATGTACAAATCATGGAAATTATTTAAGATGTATCAACTTTGGTAAGTTCGTATTATTTTGAAACTTTTTATCTTGTCCCCTCTACTACATCATATACTACTATTATTTTTGTGCTCCAAAAGGATGAAGATGGGTAGGAAATACCTCTTGCACTTATTAGTAGGTATTCATATGATAAAAAGTGGAGGTATGTGTTGGTGTTGGTCATCAACAAAACTATTAGCCATTATGGAGTTTCAATTATACTTCCAAAAAATTTCCTAGACAAGATTTCTATTGATCCTGCAAACACAAATAAATGAGAAACAATAGAAAAAATCCATCAATGCGAGCATTCATTTATTTTAACAAACTTGGAATCTAGAAGGCAAGAAGCAAAGTAATATTTAATTTTGTAGATAAAATTATAAAGCTCATATCTGTCTCGATGGTAATTTTTTTATAAATTTTAAGGAGATAATCAAGGTAATATTGAAGTAGATATTATCAAAATTTGAGGTCATTTGGAATTGTTTTGAAATTAGAGGTTTTACTAATTTAACTTCCACAACTCCAAAATAATAAATTTTTGAGAGATTTTTCACACAAGTGAGATATATACTCAAGTAAGTTTTCCTAAAAATTTCAACTTATTTTGATTTATGTTAAGTTATTATGAAAATAATTTGTGTAAAATCATGGCTAAAGCTTCATCATGAAGTAAGGAAAGGAATATAGTCACACGCGGGAAGTCTCTTGAGACGAAAGATCCAATTGTAGAAGAAATGGATTCTTGGGATGTTTGATCTCCTATAGATAAAGCAACCACCAAGGTTAAGGAATATATCTTAGTAGTAATGGTTTAAAAAGGAGATATCAGTGCAATATGCTCAAAATTAGCTTCTCTCATGAACCCTTTAGATTCTCAGTGGGTAGATTCACATCACATGACTTGGGAAAAAGGGAATTCTGCTAAAGGCCAGGAAAATTTGGGATTTGAATCAAATATAAATCTAGACAATCACAAAAGTAAGGCTTTGGATAACATTAATTCTAGATCCTAGAACCTACTACCAAGGGTGGATATCCATAAATTTAAATGTCAAGATTCATTTACATAGATAAATCAAATGAGTTTTTTGATGTACGTTGAATTCCAAACTTGGGTATAAGGTGGAAATGGCTTCCTTAAATATTTGGAACCTAAGCAATTCATTCTTATTGATGGTTTTATGCTCAAAGAAAGGAAAAAAGTCTCAATGTCATCTAGTCAATTTTTACATAAGAGCTACAAATGTACTATAATACTAGTATATCAAATAATTGCTTCAATCAATTAGCCAAACTGCAAAAAATAGGATTAGTCAAAGATTATATTGAAATAGTTCCAAAACTTATCCTTTTGAAGAGAAACAATTACAGAGGACTTGAATGTCCTATTTCTTGGCGGGCTCGAGGATCACATCCAACATGAGGTACACATGTTTAATCCTTCTACTATATATTATTCTTTTATCTTTGCATGTAAGGTAGATAAAAATTTTTAAGCTCATAGGAGGAAAGAGCTTAATGATACATAAGAGAAGATATTTTCAATACAACCATTCCCTCAACCCACTAGATTGGCTTACCAATTTTTTAAAAAAAAAGGGGAAAAGGGGTTATATTTTAACTATGATAGCAAGTATAATTAAGGGCATAAAAATATGTTAGAAATAAATTGTTCTAAATTGAGGAGCCTATTGAGGAAGAATAAGATGAAGAAATATTTGAGATACCCAACCAACTATTTTTTGTTATGCATTTTCAAGAATTAGCACCCCACAAACTCTCATGGTAGTGGGTTTCTTGAAAAATAAATGATAATGTTGATAGACTCAAGAAGCACTCATAGCTACATCAACAAGAAGTTACTCGCTCATTTGATTTTTTTTATCTATCCAACTCCAAATTTTCAAATCATGATTGCAAATGAGGATAATGTCAATTGTTTGGAGAAATTTCATAGTATTAAACTTTCCATGGAAGCTTACCAACTAGATTGTCCTGTGTTTGCTATCTCCATGGATGCAATTGTTAGAAATATGAAATAGATTGATAACCCAAGTAACTTTATAAGAGAAATTCTAAGATAGATAAACTGAAAAACATAAACAATGCAAACCAACAACTTCGAGAGATATGCAATGTCAAAATGACAGAATTGCATTAAAAGCTTCTAAGATATAAAAAATATAAGATACATAGCGAGTTTATATATAACTAAGGAGATGATGGAGGTGGAAAATCAACCAATAGGAATTGACCACCAATAACCACCAATATTAAATAAGTGATGAAAATGTTAAATGCTCCACCCTTTAAGGAAATACTCCACCCATTAAGGAAATGTTCTACCCTTTAAAAATGGAGACACCTCATCACCTTATCTCTAGTTATTATACAATAAACTCAATTTATTATCTTAATAAAGCTTAATAAAAGTGTAGGGAAACCTATGACTAGGGGACAAAAAATTAACCCACTAGGAAAATAAAAACCTACACCATTAACACCCCCCTTAAGCATAACTTAGGAGGATGTAAGAGATGATGAGTCCTGAAAAATGAAGCTATGTTAGGTACCCATGTACATATAAAATCCCTCCGAAGAAGAAGTAGGACCCTCCCACAAAAAGGAAGTATACCCCCATAATAGTGAGAGAATAAAGTGGAAAGACAAAAAATCCCACTCCCCCAGAGAGATCCAATGGTAGACGCCTGAAAATGGATGTAGAAGATGGTCCAAAATCATTCAACAACATTCCTCCCCTTAGGAAGAAACAAAACCAAAGATGTATACAAGCTATCTCCCCACTCCTGAAAGGAATATGTAGGAATAAAAGACAAGATGTATGAAGATTTTGAACTCAACTTAAGTGTCCTCATGTCAATGTTGAAGGCTTGCACAATAAAACCAAGCATTCTAGGCCACATTGCTGAAAATGAAAACTCAGAATATCCTAGAGACTAACGTAAAACACAATCCAAGACTCAAGTATCTCCTCTGAAGATGTCTCCAAATGATGATCCAAAGGATCCAAACTCATATAAAATTGTGATGAATGATCATGTAGAGAATGAACAAGAGGGTCAGAGTGTTCCCTTACAACAACTGAATAAAAATCAAGTCTGTCAAAGAGAAGATGAAAACAATCAATTGTGTCTCCTAAATCTGCAATATGTGTCTTCATAAATAATTCTAAAATACTTATCAAGAGATCATCACAAAAAGTTGAATTGGAAATATAATGTGTCTTGCTACAAAGAATCCCTAGAAGCTTTTGAAGAAGCAACATTAGACTCTGAAGTAACAACAGTAGGTGGAAGAGATAGAATGCAAGGTTTAAGAATTGGATCACTTGTGAGAATACCCAAGTTCAAGTAACCAAAATTCTCAAAATAAAAGTCCACACTAGAAATGTGATCATCAAGAATAAAATTTGAAAAGGTTTACAACTGAGATGCACGATCAAGCACCCCAATAGCAATAATATCTCTGCTCACCAAATCTCTAATAATAATTGAATCAAAAGTAAACTTTAGAGTCTTCCCTGCTCCACTATGAGTAACCTGATAGATAAAAAGAATATTATTAGACAAATGAGGTATGCACAATACATCATTGAAAGTGATGTCCTCAATATCAACAAATCCCTTCCCAATTACATTCATATATGTATTGTTACCCATCAAAATAGGTGGCATAACACAAGGCTCAAAAGAAGAGAACATGGATTGTGAAGAAGCCATATGATGAAAAGCTCATGAATCTAGAAGCCATCTCCCCGATCCAAGACTTGTAGAATTACAAAGAGATTTTCCTTTATGTTTGTAAGCATGCTCTTTTCCCTTTTTCTTAGTAGATTTTTGGTTTGATGAAGATGGAGATTCAATAACCCCTTTATTTCTCTTCTCAAGAAGATGTGCAAGGTGGTCAACTTGTTTCTTCATACATGTATGTTCACCATGTTTAAGTTTCTTACAATAATCACATTTAACTTTCTCCTTCTTATATCTTCTTTGATTTGAAGAAGTTCTAGTGTCTACATTAGAAGCAGACAAAGATATATTTGAAGCATTATCTCCTTGGTTCTTTTGTTTCTTATTTTGTTTACCATTATCTTTTTGATCCTTAATGCATTGATTTGAAACCAAAGCATGAGACTTAGAAGATTTGATAGTGCCCATTTGAACCAACTTGTCATGTTATTTTGTGAGTACATTAGCAAACACATCAAGAGATGGAAATGTGTAGGAAGTTCCTAGAGCACTTTTAGTGGCATAGAATGTCGAAACAAAGAATGAATAGTCTATAGACAAAGTTTAAAGAGAATACTTAAGATCAATTATTTATCATCTTTCTCAATTACACAATGTTTCAATTGCAATCTTATGGCCTTTAGTTTGGTGAATTTTTTTTGTATTGTATCAAAACTTGAAGTAGTTAATCATATTAGCTCATTCTTCAATTGATGACCTCTTAATTCATCTTATGTACCAAAGATTTTTTCCAATATTGTCCAAACTTCATTCGGTGAAGATTCATTCAAGGCAAAGACAAAGATTCAACATGAAAGAGCAATTTTGGAGATATAGACATACACAAGGTTCCAAATGCTTTGTCACACTTATTAAACTATTTTTAAATTTATGCATCAATAGTTGGTTCAGTTTCTAATTCCATTGTTACCCTATGAAATCTATAATTTTTCAAGTAAAGTATCATTTTACTATTCCAATCAAATTAGTTGTAAGGTATTAACATAGAAAATGTTAGTTGATCCATTTTAAGCAAAAAACAATATTGTTTGTGAGTGCATGAAAAGAGAATGCAAAGTGTAAAAGAGACACCAAGAGATACTCCCCTTTCCATTAGTCTCAAAAATCACCCCACCAAAGATATCACAATGTTGGCACTTTATGATTAGTGTGATTATAAGGCTTTATAGATTGTAGTGTTTACTAGACCACAATGGCAAAAAATGCAAATTTTGATACAAAATAAACTTGATAAAAATTATGAAAAAAAGTCATCTAACTATGTAGTTCTCTTCACTACCTTTCCAACGTTTTTTTTTTTTTTTGAAAAACGAAGCTCTAAGGTGAAAGTTATGGCCTCTTGTAATAACCACCCCAATTTTTTTCCAAAAAATCCACTCATTAGAATTAGCCAAAATGCAAATATAAACAACTTAATGTTAACCCTCCACTTTCTAATCACCCAAATCTTGATGTGGGAAAGGTGAGAGCATACAATGAAAGGGGTTCTTGCATTACTAAAATCAAGCTAACTGAAATAAACACCTTCCACTTTCTCATCACCCAGTTCCCAATGTGAGCAAGGTGAGAGCATGCAGTAAGAAGGCTTACAAACTAAAATATTCTATGCTACCACTTCTTCAGTGGGGTAAGTATTCAAAGCCAAATGCATGAAAGTAAACATCTGCTTGTTCAACGGGAAGTACAAAAAGTAATAGCACTTGGTGGCAAGCCAACTAATCACACAATCCTATGCTTGTTCAATGGGCATAACAAGAAAGAAAATAAATAACTCAACCACTTATTCAGAGGGAGTAGCAAGTAACATAAACAAATGCTTAACTACTTATTTAGTGGGAGCAACCACTTCTTCAATGGGCTGAGTATCGAAACAAAATACAAGAGAATTGTAATGCCCCGTCTTATAACCTAAGGAATGTTGCAATTGTGTATAAAAGTGAAATAAATTTTTTTTTAAAGTATTAATATTAACTTAATTAGTTGCATACATTCACTAAGTTACGCGACGTTACACTACTTGAGGTTCCATAGATGACTTTAGTATTTAACATTACACATATTTAATAATCATAAACTTAAAAATAAACATTGCATATCATTTGAATCCCATTCAAGATAGTATAATGTACAAATATGATTCTTACATTGCATTTGAATTAATATTACAATACTCATTCATCTGATGAGGTAGATCAATAATAGTTACAATTACATTTTACAAATGTTCACCTCATAAACAATTGAGGGATGTTTCAAATACAAAATATACAACAATGCAATAAAGAATGTACATCTATATCCAAGTACGAGCTCTCCATCCATGAAGCCCTCGTTGCCATGATCATAAACTGGGGACCCAACGGAGTAAGGTGCACGTTCCACCCAACCATGTGGTACCCGTAGGTCCACCCCCCGTGCTAGGAGATAGTAATATGGTTACCTAGACATAACCCATTCACCCTAGACACTAGTACATTACTAACTGATGGTTACATTGCTTCCAGATTTAAGATAATCGAATATACTAAGAACACAAGGTTATCTGTTATTTTGGGTGGAGTTTCATCACAATATTGCAAAGGTTACCCTAGTGTTTCTTCCTAGGTCCCGGCCCCCAACTTGGGTTACCTTGGTAACCTCTTACGAAACCCGGCCTCGTTTGCAAGCTATTGCGGAATCGAATATCTTTTAAGGTAACAAGATATCAATTTTCCATTCTAGGCCTTCTCAACTTATACTCAAGACTGAACTAGCTCAAGAGTCCATAAGTGAGGCATAATCATCTTATTAAAGATTTTAATTCTAACTACTGTGTTATTTAGTTATCACTGACTTACTAACTCTTTGTAAGTTACCCTAACACCACTTTGTGTGTCGGCCCTTACACAGAGCCACTCCCCTAAACATAACATAGGAATTCTAAGTTTTCCCTGACTAAGGTAGACAAGGTGTACAAACATACAACATATAATACTACACTTTTCATAACGAACATCAATATCCATGTTCACAAAATCAGGTGTCAAAACACCATGTAAAACCACGTACACAACCTTAGCCAACAGAAAAATTCAACTTAAACAATCACAACCCCCATGCTATCCTACTTGTCTGGAAGACTTGTTCATTTAATACTTTCCCAATTTTCCCAATAAAAGAAAACACATTTTAAAGCAAATCAAGAAAAGTTAACGTCTACTATTCAGATTTACTAAATCCAGTCATTCAAAGAATTAACATGAAATTATAGCAATTTAATTGTAATTCTTTTCTCAAACGATAAAGAAAATTGCATTAAATTATTCTAATTTTAATTTCCTCAATTTCACATAATTATAAAGACTAAATTTACTCTTTCATTCATAATATTTAGAACTAGTCGATCTCATACTTCACATATATCTACATACAACTTATTTAATATATAATATTTAAAATTTTAAATCTAATACATATATTTACAATTTTCTATGTAATATTAAACAAATATATATATATACAAATATATATATATATATATATACATATACATATATATATATATACATATACATATATATATATATATATATATATATATACATATACATATATATATTTTATTTAATATAATTCATAAAAGATAAATTTTGAATGACATAAAAAAAATATAAAATCTGTATGCATTCAATTGAAATTTACACTTTACATTTCAAAGAAAGGAAGCTTAGGGTTTCGGCGATATCCGCAGCCGGCCCTTATGGGCCACGATTGTGACGATAGCCTGTGTGCTGCCTATGAGGGCAGTGCCGGGTTGTCTCCACAGCCGCTGCCCTTCAAGGGCGGCTGTGGGGTGGCCCCTGCGCTGCCTCCCCTGCATACTAAATATTAAAATACATTTCATTCTATAAAATAAAACGAACCTAAAACCTGCGAAATTTTGATTTTGCATAAACAAAATTTTAATCTGAACTCATACGTATACGCCTGTACGACGATTTTTAAACCAAAAATTTATATATTTATAATCAATGACATTTCACAATCCAATTAATATATGAAGATGAATATATATACAAATATATATATATTTATCAATATATATATATATATCAAATTTCATCAGGGTTTCATTGGGGAAAATTGGGGAAATTATAAAATTTCTTCAGGGTTTCAAACGAAAACACGCACAGAAATTTCCATTCAAATTTTAATTTACCCCAAAGGTTTTAAAAATCCATTTTCCATTCAAATGATTTCCCCTTCACTAATTTAAATATTTTCGACAGAAAGTATGCTACAAAAATTCTTCTGAAACCATCAAATCTATACAAATCAAGAATACAGTGAACAATTTCTTTGCGAGAAGTACATGGATTTAATTTAACTGAAATTTCTTTTCTCATAGATTCTTTTCAAAACATCAAATCAAAAATCACAAGAGAAATACCTGTTTTCCTGAAGCTTTTAAAAAAAATCTGTCTGGAGAAGAGCTTGCCTGTAGCTTCCAAAACTTTTCCCGAACACCAAATCCCAATATCCAAAATAAAGAACTTCCACAAATATACAATAGTACCCAAAAAGGATATCACAAGAAAACTTTCAAAGAAATTTTAATAGCAGACTATATTTTCATTTCCCGTGAAGAAAAAGATAAACTTCTGTGTTTTCCCAAATCCCAGATAACCTCCGAGAAATTCCTCAACCAAAAAAAATAAATTTTACTGGCACACATGTCGAGAAGAAGAAAATATCTTCAACAACTTCCTGGAAATCTTTCCTTTCAAGATTTGCATGCCTTTAATTTATTTAAATTTCCAATTTTCAAAAATACAAAATTTATTTACAATTAAAAATACCATTTCCAAAATAATAATTAATTTAAAATTAAATCTATTCACACACATTTAAACAATTTTAATTTAATTAATTACTTTATTTAATTAAATGAATTTAATCTCTATGATCAAATTATTTAACCAAACAAACTAATTAATTAATAAAATAACATGTAAAACTTATTTCTCTAACATTTAAAAATTAATTTAAATAACAGTAAATTAGAGAATAATAAACTATCATTAAAATTGACAAGATTTTCCTATCAAAGCAATTTAATCCAATCAGGAAAAGACAAGACAACCAAAGACTCCAAACTAAACTGACAATGTACTATGACTGGGTTTAAGACTAGACTAGGATGAACCATGTTACTACCTCCCAATCAACATTTCCGTTGAGTCTTGACACGCTCAGACCTGAGTAACCAGGTGGAGTTGGTGTCATGTACTGCAATCCTGCAACCAAACAAATAACATGCATATACATATAATCCATAATATAGGCACACCGTGGAGAAAATCATGAACATCAGGGCACTCGCAGCGAGTGATGCAATGTTTCTCCACACCAATACACGTCACATCAGACTGACAATTAAATAACAGTTAGTCCATCATAAACATATACATTGCAATAACATCTGAAGGAAAACATCTACGCTATATCAAAGCATGTCAGAAATCAATTATCACCATACAATGTATCATCAAATCACAAAGTGAATCCACTGTCGCTCAAAATCAGTGATCAAAATATCCAAACCAAGTACCAAAGTCTAACAGTGAAAACATGCAACAAAAAACATAAGCATAAATGGAGGGGTACTACAAGAATTCCAATGATACTACCGATGGTGTTACAATGAGCTCAACATAAATTATATTAGACCATTATGTGTTGTTGTTAAGAGAGGTAAATGATAGAAATGTGAACACCCTCCCAAGATGCTAAAATGTAAGTATGTGAACACCCCCACAAAATAGAATAAGTATACCTAAAGATAGGCCCAACAAAGGTCAATGGAAGGATAAAAAGGTGGATGCAATAGGTCTAATACACACCAACAACAAGCTTAAAACCCCAACCGACAAGCATCAATTGCGCATAACTCTTCCAAAACCTCGTATAATCTCGCCAAACCAATTTCCAATCACAAAGCAAGCCTAGGCATCCAATGTGAGGTATCAAACAACCCCGAATAAGATTGAGCAGCAATAAGGAACTCCAAAAACCTCTAACTAGATGGTACGACCTCCCTAGATAAGTCAACCAACTCTTAAAAATCCATTTCTCATACAAAAATCACCAAATCTTGAGCAAAGTGGCACCCAAGCATGAGAATATCAACAAACCAACACCCAAAAAATGATAATGGCTTCTTTGAACAACATAAGAAAAAAGGTGGGTTGGCTAGGCATGAACCAACAACACCCAAGTTTGATTATACATAGTAGAAATTCCTCCAAAGCTACAAAACATCACACACACACCAAAATATATCTAGAAGACATCAAAACAAGCAAGAACTAAAAGAAACAAGATATCCATCACCAATATAAGACCAACTACAACCCTTGAGATGGAGCTACAACACTATTCAACTAGGAGATATCTTGCAATCTCGAAAATGAAGTCAAATTAGAGTGTTTTCATCCTCAAGGCCCAAGAAGATCTCTCTATGTTTCGGTAACACTTTGCTATCACAAATTAGCATAACAAATGAGAGCAAATGAGGGCATATAAATAGATTTTGAGACTCAAAAGTTTGAATCCTATTTCCCTCCAAAATGGGATGCCACATTTGGGGAATACAATACTTTATTAAAATCACTTAATATCTTCACTATGGCGTCTACCTTAGTAATGCATAAAAATTACTTTTGGAAACACTGAAGTCTCCATCTTGGCATCCAAGCTCAAGTCCACTTTTTAAAAACAACTTAAGTTATGCATCCTAGGCATGGCGAGAAAAAAAGGTGACTTAAACTTTATAACATAAACTTAAGTTGTAAACCTTTCCATTTTCAATCTCCAAAGATGGTGGAGAAGCCAACTGCTAAAAACACCAGGTTGCCAACCACTGTAATTTTCACCACTGCCATAAATAGTAACCCTGCACTGAGCTATTGCCAAGACCACTGCTAGAAATAATAATTACTAAAAATAGCATACCACTAAAAATAGTAATTGTGTTTAATCTCAAAATAAGCACATTTTGAGATGTAGCTATGGCTTACTAAAAATAGTATGTACTCAAAATAGTAAGTACTAAAAGTAGACTACTAAAAATAACAATGACTGCCCACCAAGGATCTCAAAACACCTAGAAAGACCCAAAAAACCCTCTAGAAAACTCCTACAACCTCTTAAAATGCTGATGAGAAACCTCCAAGAATTTTGGAAACCCTAAAATCACCTTCGAGTCTCCAAAAATAGGCTAACAACCATTGAAAATCATATGGCTAAATAGGGGAAATTACAATCCTCCCTCCTCCAGATTGCTTGTCCTCAAGCAATCGTAAACCATGCACTGGTTGATCCTAATAAAACTCAACATGACTCTAGGATCCCAAATAAATTTGAGGAATTTGTAGCTCTCCCAACTAGGAACACTGTGTTGCTAGGTACCTACAAATGTAATCTCCTGAAGTCCCCCTGTAAGAAGAGCAATCAATCTCAACAAGATCTTAGTCAACTCCTTGGAGAATTTCTCTCCACAATGAAAACCCTGTGGCACCCTATAAGTAAAGTTGAGAAAGTTGAGGCCAACTTCCTCATTCTTAGCTTCTTGCACTTCATCATCAAAGACAACTAAAAATTAATCCTCTTCCCCAATCATAACTACAAGTGAATGGATTAGAATAGAAACTGATTAGTGCTTGTACACTCCTCCCACATGGATTTTGATTGCCAAAACTCAAAATTCCCCTCATCTGAGACCACAAGTCAATCCTGCTAGGGAATTGAATGGACTGAAATCAAGAATACTTGTAGCTCTCCAAGTCTAAAATGATCAACTTGAGGTCTGATTTTTGAAAAATCAGCACCCAAGAAGGAGAACTATTGCAACACTAAAAAACATTAACTGAAATGACACCTCTGCTCATGTCCATTGCTAGGAAATTTCTCTCAAATGACACCAACTCACCATAGATCCAACCTTTGCTCAAAATATCTCTCCAATCCATTAGTGGGGACATCAATGGACTCATAAGATGGCTGCAAAGAGAAGTAAAAGCAATAATTTTTCCATGCATACGATCTTGGGCATGAAAAAAATCTCCTTGAGTGACTCCATCAAGTTGGGGCTACCAAAAATTCATCAGCTTGTGTGACGTAACCCAAAGAGATTTGTAAAAATTTGAAACCTCCTCACAAGGGCTCACCATACCAACATTATCTAATTCAAGTTGATACTCCATTCCTTGTAGAGAATCCACAACGCCAACCTCCCTATGGCTAGGATTCAATCCATCACATCTCAACATAGGAAGCAAATAAATTAGAGATAATGATTATTTTATCATCTTGTCTTCATGTATCTCAAACGAAGGATTAGTAAATGTGAGCTCTGCTTCCACATCAAATAGGGGATTATTGTGAGTTTGGTAACTATTTCCATCTTCTTGCTTGGATTCTATCCCTTGCATCATCTTGCATGTAATAGTGTTGGATCCCCCATTAGTCATTCCTTTCAAAACCACCTTCCTATCACCATCTTGAAACTTTATCTCCATTGATTTCAAGTTCAAGGTGATTTCTCCTAAAGAACAAAGCCACTGCATACCCAAAACAACATTTGTGCCTCCAGTGTTGACAACGTAGAAGTCATCATTGACTTCATAGTGGTTTAGTAGGATCCTCAAATGTGGTATCATCCTGAAACAAGACATTGTGTTACCATTAACAACCATTACTTTGAAACATCCAAATTTTCTAGTCTTGATCCCATGTTGTGGCACAATATCCTTGTTAATGAAATTATGCATAGCACCAATGTCAATTAGAGAAACAACTTACAACCCTTTCAACAACCCTCTAAGTTTGAAATAATTTCTTCTTTGAAGGCTAGAGATCCTTGCAAGAGTGTCACCATTCTCCTTCACGTTCCTAATCTCTTCTTTTGAGATTTCTTCTTCACTATCCTTTGCTTTAGCTTGTTGGTTTGAATTTTCTAATTTTGATCCATCAGCTAAATATGCTTCCAATTGACGGTTCTTCCCCTTTTCCCAATAGTTGTGACTTGGGACCCTTAACTCTTTGCTCGTGAAGCAAAGATTCTTCTTCCTTAGCTCTTTTTTGTAGTCGTTCTCCACCTTCTTAGCGTGGTTTTCTTTTGGCTACATGTTCTCCTTGTTGTCACGCTTCTTGTCTCTACCATGCGGAAAGGTCTTAGGTGGGAATTTTTTCTTTGGGGCTAAATGCTCCATGATTCTTGCCTTCTTTATCGCTTCATGAAGAGTTCTAATGGATCGAAAGCCTTCACCCATCCCTTCAATGGTTCCATCAATCCTTTAGTGAAAAGGACTACAAGTCTTCTTTTAGTGATCTTGGGCACCATCACAAAAAGCCTTTGAAAATTAGAAATATATGAATCAAGTGAATCATGTTGCTTCAACTGGGCTAGCTCTCGGAACTTCACTTTAGGATTCTTCTGGTCAAATATTTCGATGAGTTTTTTAGTCAACTCATCGTAGGTCACAATAGGGTTATGGCCAAGAGTGACCAAACCATGATACCACTATTCATGGGAAGTTGCGTCTAAATGAAGAGTGGAAAAATTGATGGCATCTAACTTCGATATTGACCTCAATGAAAGATAGTTATCAAGCTTTTGGACCCAAGCTCTAGTCATACACTTATCACTCCCGTCTTAATGTGCTAGTCACCTTCCCAAGGGCTTGTTAATAATCCCTTGGAGGCATAGGACCACGATTCTCATATCTTCGTCCTCCTCTCTTCTTTTGGTTCATGAATTGGTCCATTGTCAAAATCTCATGGATCTCCACAGGAAGGGTAACATACTCCATGAAGCTATTTCTCACTTCATCAACCATAGGAATTTGAGCTTCTAGTTCAACTGGAGGTTCCTCCCTTCGAGTGAGGTTTGGTTGGATAGGTCTAGGAGCAGATCCTTTGGTCACTTCAACAATATGACCACTTTTTCCCCATTATGGTTGAAATTTAAGGCATTAGTCTCACTATTATGGCGTTGAGGTGTGGGAGTCACATTTTAGCTCATCTTAGCCAATAATTGCAACATCATGTCCATCATGCAATCATACTTTCTCTCTGATCTTGAATCAAGACTCTCCTCTTGGGTTGGTCCCTTATCCCTTTCTGCCATGGTTCCAACTACTTTGTCACTGAAAACCTCTATCTGTCCATGGGATCTAAGAACCTCTGAGAATGTTTCCTTAATAGGAATGGGAGTATGAAACTGCTATCTCTTTTGCTCTCTGTTGTAGTATCTGATTTCTCTATCACTTGTAGATATTTTCTATCAATTGTAGGCATTGAAAGGCATGGGATGGTAGGATGACCAGTTTTGATACCACTCTAATAACCACCCCAATTTTTTCCAAAAAATTCACCCGTTAGTGTTAGCCAAAATAAAAAGATAAACAATTGAATAGTAATCCTCCACTTTCTAATCACCCGAATCCTGATGTGGGAAAGGTGAGAGCATACAATGAAAGGGGATCTTGCATTACTGAAATCAAGTTAACTGAAATAAACACCTTCCACTTTCTAATCACCCAGAGATCCCAATGTGGGCAAGGTGAGAGCATATGGTGAGAAGGCTTACAAACTAAAATCTTCTATGCTACCAATTTTTTAGTGGGGTGGGTATTCAAAGCCAAATGCATGAAAGTAAACATCTGCTTGTTCAACAAGAAGTATATAAAGTAATAACACTTGATGGAAAGTCGACCAGTCACACAATCCTCTGCTTGTTCAATGGGAATAACAAGAAAGCAAATAAAGAACTCGTCCACTTATTCAATGGGAGTAGCAAGTAATATAAATAAAGGCTCAACCACTTATTCAACAAGAGCAACCACTTCTTCAATGGGGTGAGTATCAAAACCAAATATAAGAGCATTCACCAATGGTACTACCAATGGTGTTACAATGAGCTCAACATAAATTATATCAAGCCATTATGTGTTGTTAAGAAAGTTAAATGAAAAAATGTGAAGTATACCACCCTCCCAAGATGCTAAAATGTAAGTATGTGAACACCCCCACAAAATAGAACAAGTATACCTCAATATAGGACCACCGAAGGTCAATGGAAGGACAAATAGGTGGCTACAATAGGTTTGATACACTAGGAAACAACCTAATACACACCAATAGAAAACTTAAAACCCCAACAAGCAAGCATCAATTGAGCATAACTCTTCCAATACCCTGTAGAATCTCACCAAACCACTTGCCAATGACAAAGCAAGCCTAGGCGTCCAATGTGAGTTGTTAAACAACCCTAAACAAGACTGAGCAGCAAGAAGGAACTCCAAAACACCTCTAGCTGGATGGTACGACCTCCCTAGATAGGTCAACCAACTCTTGAAAATCCATTTCTATTTCAAAAATCAACAAATCTTGAGAAAAGTGGCACCCAAGCATGAGAAGAGCAATGAACCAACACCCACAAAATGATAATGGCTTCTTTGAACAATGTGAGAAAAAAGGTGGGTCAGTTAGGCCAACACCCAAGTCTGATTACACACACCAAAGATGCCTCTAAAGCTACAAAACATCACACACACACACACCAAAATATCTCTAGAAGACATCAAAACTAGCAAGAATTGAAAGAAACAAGATAGCCATCACCAATATAAGCCCAACTGCAACCCCTAAGATGGAGTTACACCACTATTCAGCTAGGAGATATCTTGCAATATTGAAACTAAAGTTGACTTCGAAGGATTTCGTCCTCAAAGACCAAGGAGATCTCTGCATTTCGTCAACACTTTGTTATCACAAATTAGCATAATAAATGAGAGCAACTAAGGCCATATAAATAGCTTTTGAGACCCAAGAGTTTGAACCTCATTTCCCTCCAAAATGGGACACCACATTTGGGGAATAAAATACTTTATTAAAATCACTTAATAACTTCACTATTGCATCCACCTTGGTAATGCATAAAATTTTACTTTTGAGAACATTTAAGTCTCCATCTTGGCGTCCAAGCTCAAGTCCACCTTTTAAAAATAACTTAAGTTATGAATCCTAGGTGTGGGGGGGAAGAAGGTGACTTTAAATTTATAACATAAACTTAAGTTGCAAAACTTTCCATTTTTGAACTCGAAAGATGGTGGAGAAGCCAACTACTAAAAACATCAAGATGCCAACCACTGCAATTGCCACTACTACCAGAAATGGTAACCCTACACTGAATTGTTGTCAAGACCACTGCCATAAATAGTACTTACTAAAAATAGCATATTGCTAAAATTACTATGTCCAATCTCAAAATAAACACATTTTAAGATGCAGTTGTGACTTACTAAATATAGTAAGTACTAAAAATAGACATTGTTAAAAATAACAGTGACTTCCCACCAAGGATATCAGAAAACTTAGAAAGACCCAAAAAACCCTATGGAAAGCTCCTACAACAACCTCCTGAAATGCTGACAAGAAATCTTCAAGAATCTTGGAAACCCTAAAATAACCTCTGAGCAGCCTACGGGTCTCCAAAAATATGCTAACAACGACTGAAAAGCATAGATAAAAAGGGGACATTACACCTCTTAAAGAAAAAAATGCAACAACTTCAACCTGCAATATTGGCAGAAAATGGTAAAAAAAACTTCAATACCTTTGTGGATGGAAAGTGTTCATCTCTAACTTTTTGATGATATCTTATTTTCCAAAAGCAAACATTGTGGCGAAAAGTTATGATTTTTTAAAATGACTAAATTTAGCTTGTAGTGATGACCTTCCTAGCAAAATAAAAATTTGTCAAAAATGAAATTCATCTAAAATGGACAAATTTATATGAAAATAGAGATTTTTGGGTCATTTAAGTGCATATGGAAAGGTCGGTTTGAGTTGAAAATGCTCTAGCAAAAAGTTCATCAAATTTGAACTTCAAACCCCAACTTGCAACTATGTCAAATGGATCTCCAAATTGAATGGAACGAAAGTCAATCTTGATTGTCTTAAGCCCCCTGGACTAATTGGAATAATAAAAAATGCTACCAATATACCATAAATTCTGCAATCACCCATATCTCACAAATACATACAATATGAAGAGGTTATTAGATCTTTTAAACCCTTTTTGATTTTCTGGATCGTTCAAAACACAAGAGAAGATCATATGAGAATTTATAATATTTTATGTGAAAAACTCAAACTCGATTAGAATCTAAGAACTTAAAATACTCAAAACAAAAGCTCTGATACCATGTTAAAAATATGAAATAGATTGATAACTCAAGAAACTCTATAAGAGAAAATCCAAGCTACATAAACCATAAAAACATAAACAATGCAAACTAGGAACTCTGAGAGATATATAATGTTAGAATGACAAAATTGTATTAAGAGCTTCCAAGATATGAAAAATACGAGCTAGATAGTGAGTTTATATAGAACTAAAGAGAGGATGGAGGTGGAAAATCAACCAATAAGAATTGACCACCAACAACCACCAATATTAAATAAAGTGATGAAAAAGGTAAATGGTCCACCCTTTAAGGAACTGTTCCATCCTTTAAGGATGGGGACACCTCATCACCTTATCTCTTAATTATTAAACAATAAATTCAATTATTATCTTAAACAAATTTAATAAAAGTGTAAAAAAAACTTAGGACCAAGGGAAAAAAAATTAACCCTCTAGGAAAATAAAAACCTACACCAACACCAAAAAACATTGTTTTGGGTATCCAACAACTTACTACAGTAAGGAAAATTAAGATGAACTTTCAAAATTTCTCCATGCATTTACATGAACTAAGAGAGTTGCAAGCAAAGTCTCAACAAATGGTAAACTCTCATCAAATGCAAAAGACACTTAACTAGGGAGCAGATGGGTTGATGGCCCATTTTCTTTCATTAGAAGCCTATTAATCAAAGGTTCCTACATTGTGAAATTTGCAAGTAGTTGTGCATAGTCATTTAATAGTTTTTGGAAACATGCCAAATAGATTGCCTCCTAAAAGAGATCATGTCATTCAGTTAGTACATGGGAGCCAACCACCCAACTTTAGGCCCTACAAGTGCCCATGTATAAATAAGTGAGATCAAGAAGAGGGTACAAAAAATGCTAGAGGTATGTATTATCAAGAATAATCAGTGCTTACTCTTCTCTAGTGGTAATGATGCATAAGAAAGATGACACCTAACAAATTTGTCCTAAGAGATCAATAAGTACACCATAAAAATTAAGCTTCCAATTCCAATAATTGATAATTTGTTAAGCTTAATGGTGCTAGTTATTTTAGCAAACCTAATCTTCAATTCAGTTATCATCAAGTTAAAATTAGAGATGAATATGTACATGAGATGACTTTCCTAACCCATTAGGGCTACTATAATTTTTTTGTTATGCCTTTTGGCCTCACAAATGCACCATCTACATTTCAACGTTTGATGAACTTTGTCTTCAAATCATTTTTGCATAAATTTGTTTTGGGATTTTCGATAAAATATTAATATATGAAAAAACTAGGATCACTTGTAACATGTGAATAATTTTTTTGACATCTTTTAAGAACATTAACTTGATGCTATGTCATCCACATGTGTTTTTGGAGTCAACGAGGGATTATGCGGATCATATTGTTTCACATGAGGGAATCAATGTGGATACTCACAAGAGCAAAGCCATAACATAATGAAAAGTGCATGGGACCTCAAAACCTTTATGATTTCTTAGGGATTACTAGTTACCATCACCAGCTTGTAAGAAATATGGTAGCATAACACCTCTCACATATTTGTTAAAAAAACATTCCTTCCAATGGAATGAGGCAATTGCCAAGGCACTTAAGAAACCAAAGGAAGCCATGTGCACAACTCCAATTTCAGCTACCCCAAAAAACTTTAAACCTTTATTATGAAATGTGATGTTTCTAAGCATGGTATTGGTGTAATTCTCCTGCAAGAGGGAAGACCTTTTGAGAGTCATCAACTTGGAGTTAAAAATTTGTTGAAGCTAGTTAATGAGAAAAAATATGATGGCTATTCTATATGTAATTAAACAATGGAGACCTTATATAATTGGAAGACACATTAAGGTAAAAAAAATATCATAATAGTTTGAAATACTTCTCAAACAAAGGTTGTCTTCTCATAGACAACAAAAATGAGTCGTCAATTAAAATATGACTTTTAGATCATACATAAGAAAGGAAAGGAGAATGATGTGGCTAGTGTTCTATCTATGAGGGATATGCCCACATCACTATGTTCTCCCTTTCCATATTGCATGTAAATTGGGTATATAAGGCACAAGAAGACCACAAAGGTGTGGATACTTAAACTCTCATTTTAAAAACTTCAATAAGATGGAAGTGTGTCAAAAAATTGCATGAAAAGGAAAAGCTCTATGATATAAAGATAGATTGTACTTATATAAGAACTCAACCTTTAAGTTAAGGGTTTAGACAAAACTACATGCATCTCCAATGAGTAAGCACTCAAGATTCTTAAAGACATCATATAATCAAACAAGATTTGTTTTGGGATGGGCTCAAAGGGGATGTCTAAAAACTTGTAGAAAAATGTTTGACATTCAATGCAAAATAATGTTGGAGTAATAGGCTAATCATCTAATTAATTATATCATCATGATTAATTAATTAGATCACCTTTTACTTTATTCACTTAAGCTAAATTTAGGAATTGCATATTTAATTATTAGATTGGCTAATAAAGCACATGTTGTCTCATTGCATAAGATGGTGACACTTTCCATAGGCTAATTTAATCCTCATCTAGGATTTAGATTTAAAGTTTCTATCTCCTTTTCATAAGGATTGATTTTCATTGTAATCATTTATTCAGGTTAGTTGCATCCATACAATTCTTGGGCTTATTGAACACAATCAAACTTTTTTATCTTTTTTATTGTGATAGGTTATTGCTTGCAAGTAATTTCTAGGTTTTGTGGGTTGAATCAACAACTTCTACATGGTATCAAAGCACAGATTTGCAACCCGCTATTCAAGTTTTGAAAAGATAAAACCTCAAAAATTTTCTAGTGCATCCTAGATATAAAAAACGACCAATATCTTTTACTTCATATATTTTTGAGAAAAATGATTTCTAGGTTTTGTTCAAAATCACAAAATACCATTTGGGTATTTGCCAGATTTTGCAAAAAATGATTATCAAAATAGCTCACACAACTATTTTTTCTAAAGGTGAAGTTTAATTTTTTTACCAAATCACATGTTATGCCTTCTCAATTCAAAAATGCCTTTTGGGTTTTGTTGACAAAATCAAAATATTTTATAGGTATCTATTAGTTTTTGCATAAAATGAGAAAATTGTTCAGAAATCAAATCAAAAGGGTTGTGTCTGTTGATTGTCAACTTGCAAAAATTTACCCATTTTTTCAAAAATTCATAATTTGAGCATAGGGTGCCCATTTTTCAAAAACTTTAGATCGTTAGAAAGCTAATTCCATCCTCTACACAAATCTTATGTCAAATTTTCATAATATTTATCAAGTACCTGATGTATTCATCAAATTTTAGGTTACATCATTTTGGTTCTTTCCTTGGAAAAATCAAGCCAATCTTCATGGAGGCAAATGTGAACATTAATTTGTGCATGCAATATTTCCTTTTTTCATGCTTTATGTTTGCATTTTCTCATTGATTTTCGTACGTGTTGTATGTTCTACTTTTACAATCTTGGAGTATTGTAATAAATGGACTTTAATAAAGTTTTATCAAGGGGTTGCATGCATAATAATTGCATTAGAGTGTAATCACATGGCATGCGCTATGATCTCATCTTCGTATTGATGACAACTCACATGGGTTGCATTTGGATTATGTAGTTTCTCTTGGCCACAATTTTGCTCATGACTTGACACATTTTGGTTCACATAAATTCATGTCTCAAATTGAGAGCCTATGGTTAATGATCCTAAATCCCATCTGATTCACATCGGGTCACATCTCAATTCGAATGCTATTCATTTTATGGTTAATGTTCCTAAATCTTCATGGTATTTGCTCCTATGGATCAATTTTAGTCACAGTTTGTCATCAACATCAAGATACACAGCTTCCATATTATTTTATCATTTATTTCCCTCTTATGGGAGGCATTTATTATATATCTATGTGATGGATGATATACTTCAGGGGTATCATGGAGTCCTCCATCTTTCATCACTTGATTGTATTGCATATGTACATGGGTACCTAACATGGCCTAGTAGCCAAAACCCATTCATACTTTCATGCATTCTTAATCAAGTTTTTAAATGCTCTTTAAGTTCATCTTAAAGGGGGGTGTTTGTGTAATAAGCTAATCATCTAATTAATTATATCATCATGATTACTTTATTAGATAACCTTTTATTTTATTCACTTAAACTAAACTTAAGAATTGCATATTTAATTATTAGATTGGCTAATAAAACACATGTCTCATTGCATAGAATGGTGACACTTGATTATCACAAGCTAATTTAATCCTCACCGAAGGTTTAGATCTAAAATTTCTCTTTTTCATAAAAAATACTTTTTATTGTAACCATTTATTCAAATTATTTGCATCAATACAATTTTGAGGCTTGTTGAACACAATCAATCTTTTTGATCTTCTCTATTGTGATAGATTATTGCTTGTAAGTGATTTCTAGGTTTTGTGGGTTGAATCAACAACTTCTACAAATAAAAGAGAGAATTAAGACTTTGAGCCTTCTACAACCCTTATATGTTCCAAGCTCAAGGTGGAAAGAGATATCCATGGAAAAAGAAAATATCATCATGAATGTTGATCAACTTACATTTATAAAACTAAAAACATAGTAAGTAATAATGATCCTATATTTACAATTAGACTATGTTTTTTATCTACTTTTAGTAATTTTAAACGAATTCCATTGTGACATCAAACTATAAACAATATAACTTCTTATTGTTTTTTTACATGCAAATAATTCATTCAAGTCTGTTGTTACCTCATATGATGTTTAACAAACAAGTTTACACAATATATTTTTGAATTTCTGCAACTTTTAGGTTACACTTTGTCTTCATCGATCTCAATTTGAATCAACCGAAGGCTTCTTAGTGGCATAAACCATCATCCTCAAATCAACCACCTTTAGACCCTCCACTTTGTGAGATTTTTATCCCTTTCAAAACCCTCGTTTAGCGAGAAAAGGCCCGCAACTGCCAAAAAATATTCAAAAGAAACAAATCTTATTAATATAACCGTTGCACAGAAGGCTGCTTAACAGCATGGAAAGACAAGATGCAAAATTTAAAAGCTTACACCATGTAAACACTTTTTCTCTGTAGATGCCAGTTTCACAGTTTTAAACTGCTGCACTGCTTGCAACAATGGGATACAGAATCCATTCATTGTCTCGTCTATGAAAATTGCATATCTATTACAATAATTCGGTGCTGGTCATCAACAAAACCATCAGCCATTATCAAGTTTTGATTACACTTTAAAAAATTTCCTAGACAAGATGCTATTGATCCTCCAAACACAAATAAATGAGAAACAGTACAAAAATCCATCAATGCAAGCATCCAATTGTTTTAACAAGCTTCTATTAACTTCATTCATCTAGTCCAACAAGAGGAAGCATCGACTCCAGTTCCTTTTCCACAGAACACAAGACCAGACTGTTCGCCAAAATCGATGCCTTTCGTTTCTCTACAATCTTCTAGAATGCTGAGTACATCAAAATCCTCAGAGAGAACAGGAGAGCAAGTGCACATTCAGATCCCTGTTGATCCAAGGCAACCTTCACCTCTGATTGTAGTATCTAACTCATCCACCTCTACAACCTCTGGGGTTAGAATCTTCTCAATAATCAACTGAGCAATCCGATCACCAGCATTAACCTGCAAGTCATTATCAGAATGATTGAAGAGAATCACAACAACTGGCCCACGGTAATCTGCATCAATAACCCCAGCACCAACATCTATGGAATGCTTCCAAGCTAGCCCAGACCGAGGAGCTGCACAAAACCAAATCCAATTCCTCAAGAAAAGCAAAATTCTCTGTTGAACCCTAAGGGAGCCTTGGAATCAAAAAACCTAGTGCCATCTTCCATATATCAAGCAGATACCAGGTTGAAAAAGCCCTAGGTTAATTTAAATAAAAATAGGAGAGAACAAGTAAAGGTGAATGAATGACTACCAACTCGAGCATAGGTCCCTTCTGGTATGGCAATGGACAAGTCAGTTGGCACCATAGCCTTCCCACGGGCCGGAACCACACATGCAGCAACACTAAGGCACCAATACCAAAGAAAACCATAAGTTTTTTCATATTACAATTGGCATTAGACTGTCTAGTCTAAATTCTCCTTCCAAGCCAGCGACAACTGAGGAAGACTCAACATGCCTCTAAAAAAAGGATTTATTGAAAGGAACTCTTTCTAATTAAGTAGACTAGGAAATACTACATTTGCAGAAGCCCTTTGATCAGGAGCTCTTGGGTTGCCATGCCAAAGCCCTAGGCTATTGCCACTGAATAAACCCTAATAACAAACAATGAGCCAGCTGTATATTTATGACAGCAATGAGACCCTCTACCATGAAAGGCGTTTCCAGTTCAGCAGCAGTAACCTAAACTTGGGAATGAAGTCATACCTGGAAAGATCATAACCAGCAGCCAGAGGAGAGGCCCTGCTTGGCATGACAGCATTGCAAGACAGCTTCTTTACACGCAGTAATGCCCCTGAGCTGTTGTTCAAATCAGCAGAACTTCCATTTTGGTGCTCCTTTTCCACCTTCTGGATTTTAGGTAGAGGATCCGGCATTGCTTGGCCTTTCACAGAGAGAGCAGAACAAAAACTCAACCCAACCAATCCTCCACAATACTGTTTTAACCGTCCCACGCAGCAGCCCGCGGCCAGGCTTCTTGTAAATCGCGTTTTTACCAGCGGAGCACTTATCATTTGTGTTATACGGGGACCAAATCGTGCTTTTACCAGGCGCGCACTTACAATTTGTGT